>VZQC01004854.1:3841611-3855761 GCA_009823505.1 Rhizomys pruinosus
AAAGAGTTATTTCTGTGCTATTTGGCATAATGGCCCACATGCTTAAATTATTCACCATGCATCAACTCTATGCAAATTTATTTAAATTTCACGATAATTTAATCTACATACTGGGAATGCCAATTCCATGTCATGAGAACTTCATAATCTCTAGGATATCTCCCATTGCTTTAATCTCTTGCCACAAAAGGATGCCAAGGTACAACTGCAGAAAGTAAGTTATTCTAAACACTCATAAGAGCAAAAGCTGGAAGGAATTTGGGCAGAATGGGACACCATTCCCTTTCTTCAAGGTATAACGCACACACCATCTAGTCTTGCAGTTCTTTTGAGACACCACAAACTGCTTCTGTGATTCAACGACATTGGCAAAGGAGCTTTTGTTTACCCGGTGCTTGAGACTCATGCAATTTCCACACTCCAGCCATGGACAGTCTTTATATCTTGTCACAACTGGGGGAAGGACTGCTGGCACCTCACAAGGAGAGGAAACTGCTAAGCTTTCTACCTTGTACAAGAGAGACCCCCAACAAAGACTCATAGCCAAGTATCAACAGTGCGGCAGAGGAGAAACAATGCTTTAGCAGCACATAACCGTACTAGCCCTATTAAAGGGCTCTACAGATTTCAAAGACAATTGTAATACTCTAGCTAGAAACGTCAAACTTCAAAAGGCAAGCACTACGATACAACCTCAAACCAAGCACTGTAATGGTCAACTATGGATGGCAGCATGCAAACTATAAAGCACTAAATATATGTCAGCAGGCACAGAAGCCATGACCAGCATGTACTGTCCCCATCCACAGCTCCCTGTAGATGCTCCCTGCATGCACCTTTGACACTGCTGCACCCTAATCCCTGCCTCTTCTTTCACTCTCCAATATGGAATTTGCTAGTGAAAGCCACAAATTTGCTTTGGATATTTTACTCCCTGTATGTGTATTTTAAAAGGTGCATGTCACAAGACGTGAAACTAGTAAATAACTCAAGGTGCTTTCCACCCTGGAAACTCTGTGATTTAACAGGCCCTAAAAGGTTTCTAAATCAGATCTGGAACTTGAAAAATATCACCAGCTTGAAGAACCAGTCCCATGAATAAATAAATATCTAATGTAAAATAACCATCAAAAGAAAATGTGTACAGATACATGTACATGGCTGCATAGGTCCCACTGTGAAGACAGCGAGCCAAATGGACTGTTACTTGTTAGTTCAGTACCTGCAATAAAAAAAAAAATGTGTACTTAGAGCCTAAAGAGCAGAATTTACATTTTTACACCTCACATGACTAGAGAACTTTAAAATTCATCACAGAAAAAAGAAAAAACTTACAAATTTTAATGAAAAGAAAGTCTTGGCCTCTAGAAACCCTACAGATCAATGTGAAACTGATTGATAAATGATGACCCATCCATTATTAGCCAGCCATTGAACATCACACTGAAGTACAGTTAAGAGCACGGATACACATTTACAATAGTTGATGGAAGACAAATTACAATCTATATCTATAACATGTGAATCCCATATAAAGCATAAACATACAGAAGTGAATACGTCTATAAATAAACACATGCATAAAGAAATACAACCACACACACCAGGAGGAACTGGTGACAGTCTGCTAAATTGTTAACAATGGTTATCTGTAGAGGCGGAAGGCTACAGCTAGTTCCTACTCCTTCTTTGTGCTTTTATTTTGTCTTACAGTGAGAATATTTTGCTATGTTTTGTATCTACAAAACTCATACATTATTGCAATGTTATACCTTATTTTCTGGAGCACAGGAGGGAAGATAAAAAACAAACCAGAACGAATGTTCGAACTTCAATCAACAAAAAGAAATTAACAATAGCAAACATTCATTGAGCAGTATCATTATGTCCCTGGCTCTAAGAACCTTAGTAAATGCATCACTGTATTTAAATCAAACCAAAAAGACATGCTGGATAAAAGACCCCTGGAAGAACTGCAAATGCAACTGAGTGTTGGTTCCCACGATGGATTTACAGCTCTATTTCCATGGCTTGAAACCAAGGAGGCTTATAAAATAAATGATCTATAAAGGTCTTCAAGGCTAGACTGAGATCTCACAGGGAAAAGAATTTTGTCATGTGTTTGTAAGACTGCCTGGAGAGTGACAGCTGCATGCAACCTCAAAAACATAAATCCACTAAGGAAGGAAGGAAGGAAGGAAGGGAGGGAGGGAGGGAGGGAGGGAGGGAGGGAGGGGAAAGAAAGGAAAGAAAAGAAAGAAAAGGAAGGAAGAGAGAGAGAGACTCTTGGTTCCTCTTCCTTAATATTTTGTACAAACCTTTCTTATCTATTTTTTTAAAGACCTACATATTTTCATACCACCATGGACACAAATTAATCAAACTGAAGTCTGTGCTACTGTAGGTAAAAGAACCCTTTGCTATAAATTTGGCCTTTAACAATAAACTGATGTAAACAAAAACTTTACAAAGATACATTTTAACCGGGATCTGGGAACGCTGTGATCTAGAGACAATCATCCCTGTGTCTGATCAAAGGGTTCCAAAGACAGGTTAGTGGGATCCAGCAAAAGGCAGCCCATGTGTCAAATACACCCCAAACCTCAATACAACATTAAATGCAAAGCGGGGGGAGGGGACAGAAGAGGAAGGAACCTCATTTCTCTACATGAAATTGCAGCTGCGTAGTTATGGGCAATGCGGCTTCCCGGTCAACTGTGGGATTCTTCCCACAACTCAAGGCCCCTGGGTCCGCGCTTCACCCGTGAATCCAGTAGGAAGGATGCTGACCTGCTAGGGACGCTTCATGTCTCACCTGTTATCCTCAGAAACCCGCTGCTGGACAGACAAGACAACCTGACTAAAGGACATCCCCACGAAGCATGCAGGCGCACACCTGTGACACACGCACTCGCGCGCAAACGCACGGGTGGGTGCTGTGGGCATTGGGGAGGCGATCCCGGGTCTGTACCCCACGGAAAGGGCGTGGGAAGCACAAAGCCCCAGACGCTGCAACTCTGGATGCAGAAGTGCTCAGACCCGCGGCCGGGACACAAAAGAGCCGAGCGCAGCCCTGGGAACCGCGACGCCCCGGGGCCCACGTGCCACCCCGGGGTCCCCACAGAGCGAACCCCGCACTTGGCCGCAGGGACCCCCAAACCGCCGAGCTAGCGGCGTCAACGTCGCGGCGCCCACGCCTTCCAGGTCCCCGCCGGTTCCCAGGGCGCAGGAGGGGGCGCGTCCGCCCGGCCCGCCGTCCCCTCAGCGTCCGCTCGCCTTGCTCCCCGTGGGGACCCGCCACTTCCCCGAAACCCTCAGTCCACCCTGGCCCCCCACACCGCCGAGCCTTACCACAGCCAGTAGCGCCCGCGCCTTAGCGCGCTCAGAGCCGAAGCCGCCACGGTAGCTTTGGCTCCCGCGGCCGTGCCGCCGCCATCTTGGCTCCGGCCGGAAGTGACGTCGCGCGGCCCCTGGACTTGGACCCAGACCTGGACGCCGACCCCGGCGTTTTTCTAGCTGCCCGAGACTCCCCCCGCGCCTGATAGAACCGCACGGTATGGGCCTGGCAAACTGTGTCCTTCACGGAGCCGCCGCGGACCCCAGGACGGCACCTCAGAGAGGAGCCTGCGTCGCCATCGGGGTTCCCCTGACCGCCGGATTCAAGTTCCTATGAGAGGCCGCGGCCCCGCGGAAGGTTGGGGCAGAGGGCACTGATGGGTGGGGCGGACAAGCTCCTGGAGGCAGAGGCAGGCGGATCTCTGAGAGATGGCGGCCAGCCTGAGCTACATAGCAAGTTCCAGGCCAGCTAGGGCTACAGGACACCCTGTCTCAAAAGACCAAACCGAGTAACAGTAACGAAGAACAGGTGTGTTTATTTGAGAGGAGGTGGCCTGTTGGGAGGTGGGGTAAAGAGTGTGGAAATTATAGAAGTATGCCACTCACGTATGAATCCCCCCAATTAAAAATTTAAATTAAAAAGAAAGAAAGGTCAGATCTGTTCATCCTCTGTTGGGTCAATAGACTCGAGAACTCCTGCAACCTGGTTCACAGGGACAAAATTCCAGCAAGGCAGGTGCAGGCGGGTTAATGTGTTCATCCCTTGCCAAGGAGCATTTGCTGTGAGGCTAGCATGTACCAGGAAGCTGCAGCTCCCAGGATGGCCTCGGCCATGCCGGTAAACTAACTCACTGTTTACAGACAAAAGAGCAAATAAAGGTCTGGACTATGGTGATGCACGATGGAGATGAACTGGGTTGAACTGGAAACCTCTAAACTCTTTGGCACCCAAGAAGAGATGCCTGACAGGAACAGCAGCTGTATAACCATCTGGAACTGTGGAGACCTGCAAGTTGGAGATGGAAGTTAACAGTTTTCACATCTACATGGTATCTAAAGCCTTGCGTCCTTGAAGATAAAGCTATCCTCTGATAACAAAGTCAGGAAGAATCAAGACCTAGTGGATAACGTTTAGCAGTGGTGAAAGGGACCTAGTCTGAAGAATACATACTAGATTGAGTTCACATGTGTCTCCAAAACTTTGGAAAGACCAGATTATTTGACCTATGTAACTAGAGTTTAAGAAAGCATGTCGATGAACATGGATTGTGGGATATAACCTTACCATAAAGGGTTTGATAATATAGTCGATGATCCAGCCCCAGTGAAGAAGGGAAGATAATGTCAACAAACTACATGTCATCGAGGGCCCTAGAAATAATAGGGTCAGGGGCTGGAGAGAAGACTCGGGATTAAAAGCACTGGCTGTACCTGCAGATGACCCGAGTTTGATTCCCAGCACCCACTTGGTGACTAACAATAGTCCACAACTCCAGTTCCAGGGAACCCAATACTCTCTTCTGACCTCAGCAGGCATTGCACATGCACATACATACATGCAGGCAATACACTCATACACACAAAATAACCAGTTTAGCCAGGCCTACGTGGTGGTGCACACCTTTAATCCCAGCACTTGGGAGGCAGAGGCAGGCAGATTTTTGTGAGTTCAAGGCCAGCCTGGTCTACAGAGTGAGTTCCAGGACAGCTGGGGCTACAAGGGAGACCCTGTCTCAAAAAGAAAAAAAATGGTTTTAAAAAAGGAGGAGGTTGGGGCTGGAGAGATGGCCTAGCGGTTAAGAGCACCGACCGCTCTTACAGAGGACCCAGGTTCAATCCCCAGCACCCACATGGCGGCCGAGAACCATCTGAAACTCCAGTTCCAGGAGAACTCCAGTTCCAGGGGAATCCGACACCCTCTTCTGACCTCCGCGGCATTGCATGACACGGGTGCACAGACTTGCATGCAGACAGTACATTCTTACACATACAGAAATAAATAAAATTAAAAAAAAAAAAAAAAAAAAGGAGGAGGTCATTGCACAGCCTAAGGAAAAAGGAAATCAAACCTGAAAAGTTTGCTTATGGAACTGGAGAGATGGCTCAGCAGTTAAGAGCAGTGGCTGCTCTTACAGAGGACGTCGGGTTTGCTTCACAGCACCCATATAGAAGCTAACAATGGTCTGTAACTCCAGTTCCGAGGGATCCAACACCTGCCTCTTCTGGCCTCCATCGGCATTGCATGACACAGGTGCACTTACGTACAAGCAGGCAGTACACATACTCATAAAATAAAAATTTTTAAGTTTGCTTGTTTTCTTCACTGCTCAAAAAAAAGGGGGGGGGTTAGAGACCTGGTAGATATATGCTGTTTTAAGGCAGGCCATTAACGGATTTTTGCACCTTTACCTAGATTAATGCCTTTCAACTTAATCCATGCATCAAGATCATCTGAGCCATCTGTGGGAGGAAAATGGGAGAGAGATTCCCACTATCTCATCTACCATCAAACACTGATATACAAGTCAGCATTTCAAGAGAAAAGTGATTAAAAACTTGGCATTGGCTAGAATGCAAAAGGAATGGGGGACTGTCAAGTCAGAAGTGGCATGGTAAAACCTGGTAGCATGGTGGTAAGAGAAAGCTGACAGAGAAGTCAGTCCTTGCCCTTCCTGTCCTTAATATGCTTGGATGGCTGTTTAGGATTTGATGGCTTAAAACAAAAGAAATTATCTTACAAATATGGAAGCCAGAAGTTCAAAATCAGCATCAGTAGGCCAACCTAGGTGTCAGGAGGGCCACATTCCCTGTAAGGGTTCTAGGGGAGATACTTCCTTCTTCCAGCTTCTGGTGGCTGTAAAGATTCCTTAGTTTGAGACCATGCCACCCTGGTCTTTGAGGGCAGAGTCTTCCCTCTGCTCTGTCTACAGATCACTCTGTCTTTTGTGGGTAGTCAAATTTCCCTCCATTCTCTCTTAGAAAAATAAATAAATTTGCATTTACGATCCCCAGGGAAACCAGAATCAATCTCTGCATCACATACTAATATGTAAAGAAATCCCCATATGAGGTAACATTGTGTGAGATCAAAGCCAACCTGGTCTGCAGAGTTGGTGCTACAAGCCAGTTGGTACTACAAGCAGACCCTCCCTCAAAAAGACAGAGAGAGAGAGAGAGAGAGAGAGAGAGAGAGAGAGAGAGAGAGAGAGAGAGAAAGAAGGGCTGGAGAAATGGCTCAGTGGTTAAGAGTCCTTACTGCCCTTGCAGAGAACTGGGGTTTAGTTTATAGCACCCACATGACAGCTCCCAACCATAGGTAACTCTAGTTCCAGGAGATCTGACACCCTTTTCTGGCCTCTGCAGGTACCGTGTACACATGGCACCCATACATACTCACAGGCAAAACACTCAGCAATGCATTGTCTCTGTTGTACACTAAATATTATTTTACCTCTTTGAAATGGGGGAAATGTGTTGCTGACAAACGTGAGGAGGAAGTTGAGCCATTTTCATCACATCTCATGATCTGTTTTTTGAAGGGATAGAAGTATAAAATGGACTCTCAAAATCTACAACACGCATGAAACTCTATTCTACATAGGTCAACTGACACAGTTTTGTGCCTTAACATAGTAATGTTGTTACAGAGGACCTGCACTTCATTCATTGCAACAGCACAGAACGCAGAACAGCATCTAAACACTTTAGATATATTTTTGATGAGGGGAGTGGGTTTCTCCCTGGCTCTCTTGATATAGATTAAAGCAAATATGTGTATACCAGACATTGTATTTTTAAAAAGAGCATATGGTTATAAGTAGAACCACAGCAATGCCTACAGAACTGCCCCTAAAAAGATTAAAGATTTTATAGCTGAGATTTGCAGTGCAATGCCCATGATAATTTAAGTGAACTTAAAGCGCTCTGAATAGTAGCATACCTATTCTCTGCTGAGTTCTGTTCTAGATAATGTGCATGGAATAGCCTCATAACAATCATGTGTGATGAACCAATATTCTCACATGTAGCTGAGGAACTAAGGCCAGAAGGGGCAAAGAAATTGACCAGTTAAGAAATAAGAACTTTCGGGGCTGGAGAGATGGCCTAGCAGTTAAGAGTGCCGACTGCTCTTACAGAGGACCCGGGTTCGATCCCCAGCACCCACATGGCAGCTAAGAACTGTCTGTAACTCCAATTCCAGGAGAACTCCAATTCCAGGGGAATCCGACACCCTCTTCTGACCTCCACGGCATTGCACAACACTGGCACACAAACCTACATGCAGACAGTACATTCATACACATACAAAAATAAAAAAAATAAATAAAAAAGGAAATAAGAACTTTCAGAAGAAGCTGCCTTACAAAAAAGAAGAAAGAAAGAAAGAAAGAGAGAGAGAGAGAGAGAAAGAAAGAAAGAAAGAAAGAAAGAAAGACAGAAAGAAAGAAAGAAAGAAAAGAAAGAGAGAAAGAAAGAAAGAAAGAAAGAAAGAAAGAAAGAAAGAAAGAAAGAAAGAAAGAAAGAGAAAGAAAGAAAGAAAGAAAGAAAGAAAGAGAAAGAAAGAAACAAACTTGGCCTGGGCGTGGTGGTGCACACCTTTAATCCCAGCACTCAGGAGGCAGAGGCAGGCAGATCTCTGTGAGTTCAAGGCCAGCCTCGTCTACATAGTGAGTTCCAGACCAGCTGGGGCTACAGGGAGACCATGTCTCAAAAAAAGAAGAAAGAAAGAAAGAAAGAAAGAAAGAAAGAAAGAAAGGAAGGAAGGAAGGAAGGAAGGAAGGAAGGAAGGAAGGAAGGAAGGAAGGAAGGAAGGAAGGAAGGAAGGAAGGAAGGAAAGAAGGAACTCGGTGCTGGAGAGATGGCTCAGCAACTAAGAACATTTGATGCTCTTGCAAAGAACCTGAGCTCAGTTCCTAACACCCACATCAGGTGGCTCACAGCTCCATGGGATCCAACTCCCTCTTCTGGCCCCCACAGGCAGCTGCATTCACATGCAGATACCCCACACAGACACACATGAATACACATGGTTAAAAATAATAATAATAATGAATCGTTCTTTAAAAAGGAAAAGGGGCTGGAGCGATGACTCCATAGTTAAGAGGACTGGTCGCTTTTGCAGAGGAGCCAAGTTTGATTCCCAGCACCCACATGGTGGCTAACGAGTACCTATAACTCCAGTTCCAGGGGCCCTGAGGGCATCCCATGACCTGGGTGCACTAATACACAGGCAGGCAACACATTCACAGACATAAAATAAAAATAAAATATTTTTAAAAGGAAAAGAAATGAGTCCTGGTTTTGAGCTTGGATAGTTCAGTTACTGAGTAAGAAACCCTCACCTTTGGTGACCCTTCATGTGCATAACCACCACCACCACCACCCACACAGCGCTGAGAGCTACACCAAGAACTGTGGTAGGTAACTATGCTACATATGTGCTCTCAAGAATTAACTATATGACAAAATATTTTCACTATGGACAATTCGATCACTAACTGTCAGGTACCATCACATTCAAGAACATCATGCTTCCTCTGAGTTGCTCAGTACTTGGAGTAGGTATTGAAAATGTGTGTGTGGGGGGGTGTGTGGCTAAGTACAGAACTTGCCTAGCAAGTACAAGGACCCAGCTTCACTCCCCAGTTTGGCAAAATACAAAACAGTGTCTGCTAGAGACCATCCCAACTACCCTGGACTGTCAGGTAAATACATCTTTTGCAAGTTCAAAGGCACAATCGGCAGAACTGTCCCAATGTCTGGAGAAAACTGCTGTCAGATAACCTCACTTGTTCAGATAATGCATTGCTTGCCTTTCAAACGCAAATGTCACCCCTTCTGACTACAAGTCGTTTTCAACAAGTAGCAGTATATTTCCTTGGTTTGGTCACTTCACCCTTTCCATCTGCCATCCCTCTGCTATATCTTTTATTATAGCAAAGAATGATATCTGAGCAATCAAAAGATGTGAAAATGGGTTCTGGTTCAAGAAAAGTAAATGAAGTTAAACTCTGGGGACAAAAGATTCATCTGATTGTGTAGTAGACACTTTGAACTACACTGTCTCATGAAAAAACACCTGCAACCTCACAACATAGATGCTGCTCAGCTTTGCTGACACTGAACAGTGAGAAGAGGTGGGGTGGGGGTCATGTGTACTGAGTGCCCTCCCACACTTGACGGTTTCTTCTCTTCATCCTTGCAAAAGCAGTGGCAGAGGTTATGTACAGATAAAGATGCTGGAGCTGAGAGTCTGTGTTGACAGACAGAGGCAGTGTCAAAGACCTGTGTGGTGTCATTCTTGGATGTGTCTACTGCTAATGCTGCTTCCAGTAATCAAGATGCCCTAAGACACCAGGAACCAGTCCTCCAAGAATGTGGTGTCAAGGGGAGATGGGATTACCAAAGAAGCTGAGTGCAGGGTATATATTTCTATGTGTGAGAGTGCACATGTATGTGTATGCATGTAAAGGCCAGAAATTGGTGTCTTCCTCAATGCTCTCCACTTTATTTACCAAGGCAGGGTCTCTCGATGAACTTGGAGCTCATGGACTCAGCTTGTCTAATTTACTTACTTTGGGATCCCCTGTCTCAGCCTCACAGGGCTGGGATTATGATGGGTTGCCATGGCTACTTAACATTTACATGTGTGCTGCCAGTCCAAACTCTTCGGTTCACCCTTTTGCTCAGCAAGTGCTTTACCCACAGAACCATCTTGCAGCCCCCCCCCAAAAAAAAAAACTGGCTTGGTTTTCTTTGGATTTGTTTTAAATTTTATTTTGAGACTGGCTACAGCCCAATCTGGCCTCAACCTTGCTAAGTAGCAAGAATAACCTTGAACTCCTCATCCTCCTGCCTCTACCTCCCAAATGCTGTGATTACAGGTATGTGCCACCACACCTAGTCCCACACTTTTTCCCCCAATAGTACTTTAGAAAGAAAGAAAGAAAGAAAGAAAGAAAGAAAGAAAGAAAGAAAGAAAGAAAGAAAGAGAGAGAGAGAGAGAGAGAGAAAGAAAGAAAGAAAGAAAGAAAGAAAGAAAGAAAGAAAGAAAGAAAGAAGAAAGAGGAGAAAGGACCAGGCATGGTGGTGCATGCCTTTAATCCCAGCACTCAGGAGGTAAAGGCAGGTGGATTTTTGTGAGTTCAAGGCCAGCCTGATATAGAGTAAGTTCCAGGACAGCAGAAGGGCTACAGGGAGACCCCGTCTCAAAAAGACCCCCCCGAAAAGAAAACAACTCCAAAATGTTAAAAGAACCAATTCTAGCAAAGATAACTTTATTCCCTTCCATAAAGAAAATCCAGATGATTGATACTTGGTTTTTCCTTTGCATTCTTTTGGAAAGAAACACATTAGTCAATCAGTTAAGAGGTCCAGCTTTTCTGCACACAGATGTCCCCAAGTAGCAAAGCTGGTTCCTTTCTCAGAAGTTCCATCATACTGAGCTCAAAGGCTCATTCCTGAGAACACAAAGGGAAGGTTCTATCTCTGCCTTCACTGAATGCAGAATTAATTCACTGATACACCACCAAGACAGCATGAATAAAACATACAGGTTGGCAACAAAGACAAAGTGAAATATTTTTCAGTGGGAAATGGCAGCAGAGAGAGAACAGAAGATAAATCAGGTAGGGAAGTCTGCAGGCAGCACCAAGAAAGCAACACTGCAGGGCCAGTTTTTTTCATTGCGTTAGAAGCTGCACTGAGTTTGAGGGGTTTCTGCAGAGAGGACAGCCTGCCCTACCTACTAGTCATTTCTCACACGTCCTCAACACGGACCAGCTGCTACACAGAAGTGCCACTTCTGAAAGGATGCTGCCTTTCTTCCCTCTGCTTTGTGGTTAAGATCCTCCCATCACCCCCTGTATCCTATTTTCTTTTCTTTGGAACCAGCATTTAGGTAGAATCTTCCTTAGTTTATGGCTTTGCCTAGGGCTGCTGTAAGAAAGCACAGTATCACAGTCAGCAGGTTAAAAGAATGCACAGGCGGGCCGGAGAGATGGCCTAGCGTTTAAGAGCACCGACTGCTTTTGCAGAGGACCCAGGTTCGATCCCCAGCACCCACGTGGTGACTGAGAACCATCTTTAACTCAAGTTCCAGGGGAATCTGACACCCTCTTCTGACCTCCGAGGCATTTCACGACACGGGTGCACAAACCTACATGCAGACAGTACATTCATACACATACGAAATAAATAAAATTAAAAAAAAAAGAATACACAGGCATTCTCTTAACAGTTTGCTGGTGTGGGTAGTGTTGGAACCTTCTGGGGCTCCAAGAGAAACCATTCCCTGTCTCTCCAATTTCTAGATTAGCACTCCTAAGCTTGCAGACACATCACTTCTAAGTGTCTCTGTCTTCACAGGGCCTTCTTAGGAGAATACCAGTCACTACATTTAAGGCTCACACAAGACTAGGATGACCTCAACAAATTTTGTCTTCAAAGATGTATTGACAAGCTCACATTCTGAAGTTCTGGAGGGCATGAATGTTGGGGCAACACTATCCAGCTCAGGTAGAGCCCCATATGTGTCATTTATTTTTTATATGAATCCCATTACACTCCCTTCTGCGACTACCTGTCTACTGTCTGTCTACTGCAGTGTAAGTGCTGAATGTGTGTCTTACATTCCAAACATATCCTAAGCCCCTAGGGAAAGGGGACAGTCCTATGACATCTCCATCAAGTGCCAGTGATGGACAGCTTTTCCTCATCAGTGCTGTTGATTAATAAAGACAAGAGCAATGTTTATCATTAAACGTCATCTTGGTTGGAACCCGGAAGTCACTCAGGCAGGTACATTTAGGGGCTAGAGTGTCTCCTGGGCTGCTCCGGGGGTCGCAGCTTTGTGCCCTTCTGTGGGCGGGGGCACCTGGGCTTGCCCTTGCAACCGGTCGGAGTTGGGTTTGGAGCCTCTGACTTTGTTGGAACCCGGAAGTCACTCAGGCAGGTACCAGGGCGTGGGCTAGGTCAGGCATACACCCCAGCCGCCAAAAGGAATTGGTAAGAAAGTATCCAAGTGGCCTATTTTTTTGGAGAACCTTCAGAACAGGAAGAGAAGAATGACTTAGGCTTCCAATATCCAATATATAGACAAAATTGAAAGCCTGAAACCTAGACAAGTCAATACTCCATAAACAAGGAGGAGGAAAGGGAAAAAGAAAAAGAAAAAGAAAAAGAAAAAGAAAAAAAAAAGCATCAGAAGGAGGCAAGCAAAACCATCCGCTAACATAGTGAAAAGACGTTTGTGATTTGATTTGAATCACAAAAGGGAAACCCACATGCCAGGGACACGACAAAGGGACAACATGGGAGAGGCACAGGATAATCCCGCATTAGGCTCTACCAAACCTATAGGAGATAGCTACAATGGGATCCCCCTTGGAGGTGACCCAAGGAACAGATCTTAGAGGAATAATTGCAGACCTATGCAGAGAAATTAAAGAAAATAAAGAATTCAGAGAGCTAAAGAGAGAGAATGAAAAACTCAAAAAGGACCTAGAGGGATACAATGACAAACATTGGAAAGAACTAAAGGAACAGATTGACAAACTCCAGAAAGAACTAGAGGGAGAAAAAAACAAACTCCGAAAGGAAGTAGAAACACTGAAAAAGGAATCCAACCAATGAAGTAAGGAGCACCAAGAAGAGATTGAGAAACACCAAGAAGAGATTGAGAAGCTCAAAAAGGAAATGGAAATACTAAAGAAAACACAGGATGAAACAAAAAAGGAATTAGAATACTCATCCAATCAAGAAGAAAGGAAAGGAAAAAGCCTCAGAAGTAGAATAGAGGAAGCAGAGCAAAGAATATCAGATCTGGAAGATAACACAGCAATTAAAAAGCTCAAATAAAGATTATGAAAAATTTAAAAATACACAAAAGTGGAACAACCAGGAAATATGGGACACTATGAAAAGATCAAACCTCCACATCATAAGAATAGAGGAAGGAGAAGAATCTCAAGAGAATAGTATTGATCAGATCTTCAACAGAATAATGGATGAAAATTTTCCCAAACTAAAACTAGACAAACCCATACAAATACAAGAAGCATATAGAACTCCAAATAGATGAGATCAGAAAAGAAACTCCCCACGCCATATCATAGTTAAAATGCTAGATGCCCAAAACAAAGACAAAATTCTGAGGGCCACAAAAGAAAAACAAGTCACATACAAAGGGAAACCCATCAGAATTACAACTGACTTCTCGCCTCAAACCATGAAAGCAAGAAGAACATGGAGCAAAGCATTCCCAGTGTTAAGGGACTACGGATGCCAACCCAGAATACTTTACCCAGCAAAAATGTCGACTATACTTGAAGGAGAGAGAAAAATCTTCCATGACATAAACAAGATGATGGAATACATGTCTGGAAAACCAACTCTTCATAAAATACTTGAAGCAATTCAAAGGGCAGAAGAGAGGAGCAACAATCCTCAAACACCTAGGAAAAGAAACTAATAAAAACATAACCATAGGAGCAAAATCAAAGGCTAGAAGTCCAAATGGATAATAAAGTGAAAGGAAGCAACATCCATCTTTCATTTATAACCTTAAATATTAATGGGCTAAACTCCCCAATCAAAAGGCATAGACTGGGAGAATGGATTAGGAAACAAAACCCATCTATATGCTGTCTACAAGAAACCCATCTCAATTTCAAGGATAGGCACCAACTTAAGGTGAAGGGATGGAAGAAAGTATTCCAAGCAAATGGTACCAAAAAGAAAGCAGGTGTGGCTATTCTAATATCAGACAAAATAGACTTCAAAGCAAAAGAAATCAAAAGAGACAAAGAGGGCCA
>VZQC01004854.1:3867268-4041529 GCA_009823505.1 Rhizomys pruinosus
ATATCGAGATATTCTGAATATATAATATATATATATAGAATGAGAGAGAGAGGAGAGAGAGAGAGAGGGATTTTATAAGTGGCTATGATGAAGTATTATGACCGTAGTTTCAGGAGGGCAAACAAAATTGTTATAAGGGAATTCATCTTCTGTGTAAGATTTATAAATGGTGCTTCAATGTAAAATGGATTCTCGAGTATCTTTTTAAAAGATATTTTAGTTGGGGCTGAGAGAGTGGCTCAGCTGTCGGCTGCTCTTCCAGGGACCCAGGGTTCAGTTCCCGCTTCCACATGGTGACTACAACCACTGTAACGCCAGTTCTAGGGGGACTGGACGCCCTCTTCTGACTTCTTGCTTGCACCAGGACATAGGGCACTTACACATATGACAGACAATATACACTCATACACATAATTTTTTTTTTTTTAAATATTAATGAAACTTTTTTGGTGCTTTGTTTATGTTTTGAGTGCGTGTGTGTTTAAGAATGTATACATTTGCCAGGCGTGGTAGTGCATATATATATATATATATAGAGAGAGAGAGAGAGAGAGAGAGAGAGGGATTTTTATAATTGGCTATGATGAAGTATTATGACCGTAGTTTCAGGAGGGCAAACAAAATTGTTATAAGGGAATTCATCTTCTGTGTAAGATTTATAAATGGTGCTTCAATGTAAAATGGATTCTCGAGTATCTTTTTAAAAGATATTTTAGTTGGGGCTGGAGAGATGGCTCAGCTGTTAGGCTGCTCTTCCAGAGGACCCAGGTTCAGTTCCCAGCTTCCACATGGTGACTAACAACCATCTGTAACTCCAGTTCCAGGGGACTGGACGCCCTCTTCTGACTTCTGTGTGCACCACAGGACATAGGTGCACTTACACATATGCAGACAATATACACTCATACACATAATTATTTTAAATATATTTTGATATTTGAAAACTTTTTTGGTGCTTTGTTTATGTTTTAGAGTGCTTGTGTTTAAGAATGTATACATTTTGCCAGGCGTGGTAGTGCATGAGTTTAATCCCAGTACTTAAGAGGCAGAGGCAGGCAGATCTTTGTGAGTTCAAGTCCAGCTTGGTCTACATAGTAAGTTCCAGGACAGCTGGGGCTTCAGGGAGATCCTGTCTCCAAAAGACCAAAAAAAGAGAAAGAATTTATACAACTTTTGTTATACTATATTTATATTATATATGTAAAATTGAGGGGCTAAACTAAACCCCTAAGATCCTTTCTAGTTCTAAAAAATAATATGTGTACTGGTTGCATCTATATGTAGGACAGAAACTCCAAGATGGTCTGGTAAGTAAATGCTAAACCTGGCAACATTTGATGAGAGGTATTTTGAGACAAATAGTTTCTCTCTAACATAATGAGAAATGTTCTAAAGAACAAATGCTATCTCCAATCATAGTAGCACTTATCTCTAATTCCAACACTCTGGAGGCAGAGGCAGGAGGATCACAAGTTGGAGGCCACCCTGGGATACATAGCAAGACTCTATTTAAAACAACAGCAGCAATAAAACAAGCAAACCAAAAAATTACAAACATACCTGACGTGCTGGTGTGCACCTTTAATCCAAGCACTAAGGAGGCAGAAGCAGGCAGTTCTCTGAGAAATCGAGGTCAGCCTGGTGCACACAGAGTTCCAGGTGGACTAGGACTAGGGAGACCCTGTCAAAAAAATTATAAACATTCTTTTTATGAAACTTGAGGCAGTTTTCAATATAACAGCAATTTAAGTTTAAAAAGTGCAACTTGTCTTTTAATACACATGTGATACAAAGCAAAAAAAGAGTATACTGTTTCATAACTTAAGATTTATTCGCTTAAAGATGCAGGACAGTTATAGCAGAATGCATGATCTGGAGTGGGGTGGGGGAAGGGAAAGGGGAATATGCCTGAACTGAATTGAAGAATGATGTCTGAAATACACAAAACATCCATAAAAAAAAAGATTTATTCTCTTATGTCACTGGAATTTGGATAATTGCAGTTAAATAGGGATATTTTTTTTCATTGACAAACCCAAAACTAATTATTGTATAAAATACAGGAGTATATAAATATATGCATAATACAGACACATATGAAGTCTAACATGAAATGGGAAATATTTAATATTAAACGTATGTGTTATATAAGAATTATTCAAAAAAAAAAAAAAAAAAAAAGAATTACTATTCTGACCAGGCGTGGCAGTTCACTAAAACAGGACAATTGCCACAAGTTCAAGGACTGTGTGGGCTATATAGTGAGTTGGAGGCCAGTTGGGATTATATCACAAAACCCTGTCTCAACGAAATGTCACTTATGAAGCTGGAGAGATGGCTGATGGGATGAAAGCACTGGCTGCTCTTACACAGGACCTGGCTTCAGTTTCCAGCCCTACACGGTGGCTCACAACCATCTGTAGCTCTAGTTCCAGGGAATCCAGTGCTTTTTTCTGGTTTCTTGCACATACATACATCCAGGCAAAAATAATAATAAACATAAAATACAATAGTAACTGATAACTTTTTTATTCTAATTATGTCTATGTGGGGTGGGGAGGAATGTGCCTGTATGAGTTCACGTATCTGAAGAGTCCAGAAGAGAGTCGGCATCCCCTGGATCCAGAGTGAACTGCCCAGAATGTGTGTTGAGAACTGAACTTGGGTCCTCTGCAAGAGCAACAAGCACCCTGAACCACTGAGCCATCTCTCCAACTCATAACATCTTTTTCAACTCAGTAAAGTACTAAACGTTCTTTCCTGCCAGTTGGAAGACTGCTGAATAATAGAACAAGAGTTGTCTTGAAAACGAAAAACAAGTCTTCTCCAGATCTGCAATGTATATTTTAACAAGTGGCTACAGTTCTAAAAATATAATTATAGGAATGGTATGCATGAGACTAATGATGGCTGCAATGGTGATGTCGTCCCTTCTCCCTTCACCAAATCTTTTCTGCTAAGACTTCTGAGCAAAATTCATGAAGGGAAGGAAGAGTTGGTGCTGTATTCATTTGGTTTTTCCAAATTTCAGCCCACACCTAAAACAGTAATGACTGTCACATGGCAGGTCAAAATAGGTAAATAAAGCACGGAAAGAGTGGGAAAAAATGAGATGAGGTCAACAGGAGGTACTAGTGTTCTGTGCCTGGTATTCGTAACATCCCCAAGTTGGGGTGTAACAATAAAGTACAGACCAAAGAAAGTGGTTCTGCATTAAAATAACACCACGTCTGTATTAGAGTTCTCCAGAGAAACAGAATCAGTGGTGTGTGTGTCTTATGTGTGTGTGTGTGTGTGTGTGTGTGTGTGTGTGTGTGTGTGTGTCTCATAAGTTTTTGGAGACTGGCAAACCACAAAGCTGTGGTTCTCTAGACTGAAGCCCCAGGAAAGCCACTATTCCAGCTCCAACTTAAAAGTGGGCAGGTGAGAGACCCAGGGGAACAGGTGGCACAGATGAAATCTGAAGAGATTCTTCCTGGATCATTGCTCTGTGGAGGCCTCTAGCTGAGAAGAGGCCCACCTGGATTATAGAGAGCAGTCTCCCCACCAATTTAACAATTTGTACGTTAATTTCATCCCCAAATGCCTTCCAAGTCACTGTATAAAATAAGCTCCACAAAGACACGGTAATACAGCCTATTTCACTGATTTCTGTATCAGAGGCCATCTTGACAGGTCAGACTGATCTCTCACAGTTATATGAAGGGCAGTGCTAAGTATTCTCCAACTCTTCATCATTTGGCTGCACTTCTTTCCTTCCCTATGCACACGAATCTCTAAAGAAATTTTTCTCACACAGACATTGTGAGGATACTCTCAGCTCTATGATGTATGTTTTTAATTTTTTATTTTATTTATTTCTGTATGTGTATGAATGTACTGACTGCATGCAAGTTTGTGCACCCGTGTGGTGCAATGCCGCGGAGGTCAGAAGAGGGCATTGGACTCCCCTGGAACTGGAGTTCTCCTGGAATTGGAGTTTCAGATGGTTCTCGGCCGCCATGTGGGTGCTGGGGATTGAACCCGGGTCCTCTGTAAGAGCGGTCGGCGCTCTTAACCGCTAGGCCATCACCTTCTCAGGAAGCTGAGTTAGGAAAATCAGAGGTCAAGGGCTTGAGTCTAGCCTGAGGAAGAAAGGAAGGAAGGAAGGAAGGAAGGAAAGAAGGAAGGAAGGAAGGAAGGAAGGAAGGAAGGAAGGAAGGAAGGAAGGAAGGAAGGAAGGAAGGAAGGAAGGAAGAAGAAGGAAGGAAGGAAAGAAGGAAAAAATGAGGCTGGAAAGTCAGGTCAGTGGGTACGAGCTCTGGCTTTGCAGATGTGAGGATCAGAGTTCAAATCCCTAGCACCTATGTAAAAGCTGAGCATGGCTGTGCATGCTTGTAATCCCAGTCCTGGGGGATGCAGACAGAAGGATCCTCACAGCTCCCTGCCCAGCCAGAAAAACCATATAGCAGGTGTCAGGTTCAGTGAGAGAACCTGGTCTCAAGAGAACCTGGTGGGGAGCAACGGGAAGACATCCCACGCCTGGTGTCCTCAGCAAGCACGCACACACACAAAAATAAAATTGAGAAAAATTACATGAAGTCAAAGACAAGCTTGATCATGCTTATGTGTGTCAACATTTTCATGTCTTCACCTGCAGATTAACACAGACCATTTAGACAAGTCTTCACAGGAGTTTTGTTGCTGCTTCAATATATTTTATAATTATACAACATAAAATATTTATTTTTAATATACATATCTTTGAAGACCACTATCAACCAATGGAAAGAAATGTATTTCCACTAAATGAAAGAGAGAGAGAGAGAGAGAGAGAGAGAGAGAGAGAGAGAGAGAGAGAGAAATTTTGGGGTAAAAACCTTATAATTACATTATATCTAAAACAAAAATAAGAAGATAGATATGGCCAGGTGTGGTGGCACACCCCTTTAGTCCCAGCACTCTTGGGAGGCAGAGGCAGGCAGAACTCTGTGAGTTCAAGGCCAGCCTGGTCTACATAGTGAGTTTCAGGACAGCTGGGGCTACAAGGAGACCCCATCACAAACACACACACACACACAGAAGATAGATATAACATCAAGTGTAATCTTGTTTTTCTCTGGACTCTTTTATAGGAATGAGTCTCATGCTTTCCTGTTACCTTGCATCCTTCATATATTCACAATTTTCCCTTAATTTATTATTATTGTATATATGTGTGTGTGGTATGTGTGCATCGGTCTAAGAACAATTAACAGGAGTTAGTTCTGTCCTTCCGATATGGGTTCTAGGGATTGAACTCAGGTCGTCGGGCTTGGCAGCAAGCACTCTTACTGGCTGACCCATTTCGCTAGCCCTTTCATTGTTTTTACTACACTGTTCATTAGATGGTTCTCTAGATGAATTGTGCCAGAGTTGTGTGGGAAAAAAAAATGCTATTTCTGTCATTAAATTGACTAGGTGTCAACATGAAGCTGAGTTGGTCCAAATCTGTTTATTTGACACAGATTTACTGAGCACCTTACAGTGGGAGGGAGACTGGGTATGAACAGACAGAGCTTGGCCAGCATGGGACTAGGATTTACAGTGTGCATTTCAGTCTCCTGCCTGGAGGTCTTGGCCCTCCAGTATCATCCACTTGGACTTCCAGTAACCCCGGGAGCTACAACTGTAAAACTTGTAGAAGACGACACAGAAGTGTGTTGTCATGACCTTGGGCAGGCGATGGACTTTCAAATGTGGTAAGTACAAAACCAGCTGATGGAAAAAATATACAACTTGGACCTCATCAAATTAAAAACCTAATAACAAAGGACACTATCAAGAAAACAGAAGGCGGGCTGGAGAGATGGCCTAGCAGTTAAGAGTGCCGACCGCTCTTGCAGAGGACCCGGGTTCGATCCCCAGCACCCACATGGCGGCTGAGAACCGTCTGAAACTCCAATTCCAGGAGAACTCCAGCTCCAGAGGAATCCAACACCCACTTCTGACCTCCGCGGCATTGCACGACACGGGTGCACAGACTTGCATGCAGACAGTACATTCGTACACATACAGAAATAAATAAAAATTAATAAAAAAATTAAAAAAAAAGAAAACAGAAGGCTATCTAATGAGAGAAATATTTATAAACTGTATGTCTGATAAGGTCTAATATGCAGAATACATGAAGAGCCTTTATAATTCAAGAATACAGAGGAAAACGGCTTGACTATTTAAAGGGCAAAAAATATTTAATATACATTTTCCACAAGAAGACATACAAATAACCAGTAAGCACATAAAAAAATCCAGCATCATTTGTCTTTAGGAAAATGAAAGTCAAAACTACAAGGACCCACCACTTCATACCCACTGGGGAGGCTGTCAACAGAAAGACAGACAATTACCTGTCATCGGAGATATAGAATGTGTGGGATGCTTATGCACTGCTGATGGGGATATAAATGGGGCAGCAGCTTGGAAAACTGCTTGGCAAGTCCTCAAAGAAACACATAGTTACTGCAAGACCCAGCAGTCCATCCCTAGATACATAACCAAGAATACTGAAAACACATGTCCAATCAAAAATCTGTACACAGATATCCAAGGTGGCACCATTTGTAGCACCCTGGGGTGTGAACACCCTATCCTCTATTTGCACAGGGGAGCAATATTGTCATAAAACACATGAAGTACCGGTGCGAGCCTCAATGAGAGTGAGCCTTGAAAACATTATCTTAGGTGAAAGAAGCCAGGCACAAAAAGCCACAGATTGTATGATTTCATTTACATGAATTACTCCAAACAGGCAAATCAAATCCTCAAAGATAGAAAGGGGATTTGTGGTTGCCAGGGGCAGAGAGAGATAGGGGTGACTGTAGATGAATGTGGAGTTTCTCTTGGGATTGATGCAAATGTTCTCCAATTTCGCAATGGCTGCATGACTTTGTCAATATGCTGAAAAGAATCACCAAATTGTGTACTTGAAAGGAGTGATTTCATGGTATGTGAATTATACATTAATTTACAAAATTGCACAGAGAATCAGATCCCAGTGACTAAACCCTGTACCGTGATCATGCTGCAGGATGCGGGGAGCTTGTGTGTGGCTGCAGAGGTCCCTAGAGGATGGGGGAGAGCCACTGAAGAAGGGGTTTGGGTTGAAGGATCACTCTTGCTATTCCTGCCGAAATCAACACAAGATACAGTTTTCTTCTCTCAAAGGCAACTTTGGAGAATCTATTGGAAAAAAAAGCCCAAAGCTGGGGAGATGGCTCAGTCAGTACAGTGCCTTCCATGGAAGCAACCATGAGGACCTGAGTTCAAATCCTCAGCACTGCATAAGCCAGGTTTGGCAGCACATAAATATGATACCAGCTCTTGGGAGGTAGAGGAAGGAGAATGAGAAGATGAAGGTCACCCTCACTTACATGGCTAAAGCCCAGCCTGAACTATATAAGACCCTGCCTCAAAAATAAGAAGAAAGATAAAATAGATAGCAAAGATCTGTAAAACATGATTTATAAACTCAACCTAAATAAATATGTGACTATCAACTTCTGCATGTGTATATATATGTTTGCATAGAACCATTCTAAACCTGTATCGCATATAGAGGGGGAAGAGAAAATGCTAACAAAAAACAGAATTCGCCATCTTTTTTGCACATTTTTGGGAACATATGGAAGAAATACTTTTTAAAAGTAGACCCTGAATTAGGTTATAAAAGAAGTCTCAATAAACTCCAAAGGTGCAGGAGCATATCTATCATTCTGACCATGTTCTGAAGCTCAAGTGCAATAAAATTAGAATTTAATAACAAAAGTGGAACACAGAAATACCATATGCCTGGCACACCAAATAACACCAAGAAACAATCCATAGGTTATGGAAGAAATCCAAAAGGGAAATGGAGAAATTCTTAAGATGGAACAATGACGGTTACTTCGTGGCGCTGATAATCCAGTACCAGCCCCTGACTCACACCTGGCACTGCTCCCCAGAAGTTTCCACAGCCAGCTGGAGCCTGGCATGAAGTCACATGGTTTTTAATGTTGAGGCTAAAGGGGATTTGGATCTCCTTGTCTCTGCCCTCCATCCCCCTTTAACCCATGTTGACCTTGAACTCTTGATCGTGTTTTTAAAAATTTTTTATAATATTTATTTATTCAGTGTATGTGCTTACATATGTGTATGCACATACATGCACATGAATACATGTGGAGGTCAGAGGACAACTTGCAAGAGTTGGTTCTCTCCTTCCACTACAAGAGTCCTAGGAATCAAACTCAGCTCATCAGCCTTGGTGGCAAGCACCGTTAGCCTCTGAACCATCTCACCCTGCCCAACTCAGCTCATCAGCCTTGGTGGCAAGCACTGTTAGCCTCTGAACCATCACACCGGGCCCGACTCAGCTCATCAGCCTTGGTGGCAAGCACCGTTAGCCTCTGAACCATCTCACCCTGCCTGACTCAGCTCATCAGCCTTGGTGGCAAGCACTGTTAACCTCTGAACCATCACACCAGGCCTGACTCAGCTCATGAGCCTTGGTGGCAAGCACTGTTAGCCTCTAAAACATCTCACCAGGCCTGACTCAGCTCATCAGCCTTGGTGGCAAGCACCATCAGCCTCTGAACCATCTCACCCTGCCCGACTCAGCTAGTCAGCCTTGGTGGCAAGCACCTTTAGCCTCTGACCCATCTCACCAGGCCTGACTCAGCTCATCAGCCTCAGTGGCAAGCACTGTTAGCCTCTGAACCATCTCACCCTGCCCGACTCAGCTCATCAGCCTTGGTGGCAAGCACCGTCAGCCTCTGAACCATCTCACCCTGCCTGACTCAGCTCATCAGCCCTGGTGGCAAGCACCATCAGCCTCTGAACCATCTTACGGGGGCTGAACCCTCGATCCTCTTGCCTCAGTCTCACAAATATCAGTCTCTGAATTAGTGAGATTGTAAGCATGTGCCACCACACAAAACTTGAATTTGGGTTTGCATGTGTGTGGTGGTATTTGTGCATGTGTTTGAGTGTAGGAAATAGAGGTCAACCAACCTCAACAGTTAGGATAAAGTCATTGGTCAGCAGTAAACCCCAAGGATCCACCTATTTCTGCCTCCCAATCACCGGGATTACAGGAGCAAACCATCACGCATGGCTTAAATAAACAAAACAAAAGAGAACGAAACAAAACAAAACATGGGTTCTGGGGCTCAAACTCCCGTCCTCATGGTTGTAGAGTAAGCTCTTTACCAACTGAGTTCTCTTTTGAACCACAGGATTTGAATTTTTTAACTATTATTTTGAATAGAATCTCACTGTGTATCAGTGGCTAGCCTGGAACTTGCTATGTAGACCAGACTAGCCTCAAACTCAGAGTTCTGCCTCCTATGCTTTCAAGTGAATGCTGGGATTGAAGGCCTATGCCATTGTATCTGGCAGGATTTGAATTTTTGAGAAGACTAAACTGGTGTCCATGGCCCAGTCACCAGGGGGTTGATGCTCTTCCTTAATTACTTATTAATAGTTTTCTGGTACTCAAAGAAATACTTCAGGGAAGTCATCTTGCCAGTAATCACCAAGCATTCAACAAGAAATGTTTTCTATACTGATGGCAGAGAGGAGACAGGAAACCAGGCTCACTGCCCCCAAGGGGATATGGAACCCTCCAGCTTCCAGTGGACATTCTGGTAACATGGAAGGGAGGCTAGAAAGAGCTGTCCCTGGAAGGCTGGTCCATAACTTACATGGAAGGGAGACTAGAAGGAGCTGTCCCTGGAAGACTGGTCCATAACTTACAGCACTTTTCTAGATTTTCCTTCACAATCAGTTAAGATAGTCACCAAATATTCACCCCATTCTTGATGACGGAGATTGTGAATTAGGAATGTTTACATGTGCAAAGCAGATGGTGTGTGTGTGTGTGTGTGTGTGTGTGTGTGTGTGTACACCACATTATACAGGCACTCCCAGAGGCTAGACAAGGGAAAGTGATTCTCTGGAGCTGGAGTTAGAAGTGGTTGTGAGTCGCCTGATATGGGTGCTGGGAACCAAGCTCCAATCCTCTGCAAGATTGTCAAGCACTTAACGACTAAACGATTTTCTGAGGCCTGAAGGATAATTCCTTAGTGACACTGTTTAGGTCCCTAAGTCTGGCCATGCCTGAAGTTAGATGTCTATCTGAACTTTCTGATTGTGTAAATCATTAAATACTTTATTTTGGAGTGGGGAGTAGTGGAGATTGAATCCAGGTTCTCCATGCTTCAATGACAGAACTACACTCCCACCCAATAAATTGTTTTTTTTTTTTTTTTACGAAAAGTTAGTAAAGCCAGGTGTGGTGATGCACACCTTTAATCCAGCACTCAGGAGGCAGAGACAGGCTGATCTCTGTGAGACTGGAGCCAGCCTGCTCTACATAGTGAGTTCCAGGCCAGCTGGAGCTACAGGGAAACCCCATCTCTAATTTTAAATATATATATATATATAATATATATTTTTTTTTTTTTTTCAGGGAGAAGGCTCAGTGGGTAAAAGTATTTGCTGCACAAACCTGACAACTTGAATTAGAACCCAAGAACCCAGGTAAAAGCTGGCACAGCAGTGGATGAGTCTGTGAGCCCAGTGTGTCCTTACAGGGAGATAAGTGGTGGAGACGGAAGCCCCCCAAATCTCATGGCTTAACTAACCTAGCCTGTGCAGAGAGACCCTGTCGCAGACACAAGTGGAAGAGTGAGGACTAATGCCCAAAGGTTGTGTTCTGATCTCCACGAGAAATACTGTGGAGATCAGAACACAACCCCCACACATGAACACACACACACACACACACACACAAAATCAATCAATTAAGGTATTTAAGGTTTATCATTTGCAATAGAAATGTCAATATATGGGATAACATTTATTTGATTAAAAATGTGCCAGAGTTGGTGGTGCACAATTTTAATCCCAGAATTTACGAGGCAGAGACAGGCGGATCTCTGTGAGACTGAGGCCATCCTGGTCCACATAGCGAGTTCCAGGCCAGCTGGAGCTACAGGGAGACCTTGTCTAAAACGACAATTAATTAATAATAACAGCTGAAAGCCAAGTATGGTTGTGCATTCCTGTAATCCTAAGTCTTGTGAGGCTAAGGCAGAGTTTAAGGGCAGCCTGGGCTTCACAGTGAGTTCCAGGCCAACCTGGGTTATTGTCAAGCCCTATGCGCCGGATAGCTTTAGTGTCAACTTGATACCCCTAGGTTGAGGGAATCTCAATTGGCTAATCGTCTCCACCGGACTGGCCTGTGGCCATGTCTGTGGAGTATTTTCTTGATTTTTGAGTGATGTGAGAGGGGCCAGCCCTTTGTAGGAGGTGCCACTCCTGGGCATTTTGTTGTGTAGCTTATAAGAAAGCAGGTTGAGCACAGGCCAGGGGAGCAAGCCGGCAAGCAGCATTCCTGCATGGCCTGCGCTCCAGCTCCTGCCTCCAAGTTCCTGCCCTGAGTTCCTATGTTGGGCTCCCTCAGTGACCCAGGAGATGTGAGCCTAATAAACCCTTTCCTCCCCAAGTTGGTATTGGTCAGAGTGTTTTGTCACAGCAATTGAAAGCAAACTAGAAAACCCTGTTTGGTCGGGCATGGTGGTGCACACCTTTAATCCCAGCACTCACTAGGGAGGCAGAGGCAAGTGGATCTCAGTGAGTTCAAGGCCAGCCTGGTCTACAGAGCAAATTCCAGGACAGCTGGGGCTACAGGAAGACCCTGTCTCAAAAAAAGACAAAAAAAAAATAAATAAATAACAAAACAAAAACAAAAACAAACCCAGTCTCAAAAAAAAACAATAAACAAATTTAATTTGGAACCAGACTTCTGTTCTCTATCTGTCCAGCCTTCTTAGAGGAGACAGCCTTATACGCTTCACACATATGAACAGTCATCACTCTTAATTTAAAGATGATTCTTTTTTAATATTTTTATTGAAGTTTTGTGCATTTCATACATCATTTCTCAGTCCAATTTAGAGTCATTTCCCTTTACATGCCCCCTCCCCACCTGAGTTCATGCATTCTGCCATATGTGTCATGCATCTTTTTCTGAGTCTTTAGTTTTTCAAAGCAGAGGATTATTGTTTGGGGGAGAACTTTATGGTTTTAGTCCCAGTTCTTTTGTTGTTGTTGTTCCCTCCAACTTGTGTTGCTTCAACATATGCATATATGTGTCACACCTATACTAAAATTATGTCATCTGAAAACAAACTGTATGTTATTTCCAAATCATATTTCAGGATTCACATTTTTCCCTTTTAATTTTATATTACTCTAAAATATGCATACATATCCTCCACCCATATACCAAGATTATAAAGTCTGAAAATAAGTAGTAGGTTAATTCTACAGCCTGTTAAGAGATTCACATTATAACAGCATAGTTGCTTTCAGGTAAAGAGGAATATAACATTAACATTGCTCAGTTTGCCTTACAACTAGGTACTTGGTGCTAGCATCCACAGATGAGGGATACCATTCGTCTTTGTTTTTATGGGACTGTGTTACTTCACTTAACATAATATCTTCTAGATCCATCCATTTACCTGCAAAGTTCATGATGCCATCTTTCTTCACACATCTTTTTTTTTAAATTTTATTTATTTCTGTATGTGTATGAATGTACATACTGTCTGTATGCAGGTGTGTGCACCCGTGTCATGCAATGCCGTGGAGGTCAGAAGAGGGTGTCGGATTCCCCTGGAACTGGAGTTCTCCGGGAATTGGAGTTACAGATGGTTCTTAGCTGCCATGTGGGTGTTGGGGATCAAACCCAGGTCCTCTGTAAGAGCAGTTGGCGCTCTCAACCCCTAGGCCATCTCTCCAGCCCCGATGTCATCTTTCTTTACCACTGCATAGAACTCCATTGTGTAGATGTACCACATTTTCTCTATGCAATCATCACTTGAGGGGCACTTGGGTTGGTTCCAGCTCTTTGCTATTGTGAAGAGAGCTGCAATAAACATGGCTGTACATGTATCTCTGCAGCAAGATGAGTCTTGTGGGTATATACCAGGAGTGGTATGACTGGGTCAGGTGGTAAGCTCATTTTGAGTCCTCCAAGGGTTCTCCATGCTGCTTTCCATAGTGGTTGGACGAGTTTACATTCCCACCAGCAGTGGATGAGAGCTCCCCTTTCCCCACAACATCTCCAGCATTTGGTATCACTTGTTTTCTTGATCATAGCCAGTCTTATCGGAGTGAGATGATATCTTAAAGTGGTTTTCATTTGCATTTCCTTAATTATTAGCAATGTTGAATATTTTTTAAGATGTTTCTCAGCCATCTCTATTTCCTCACTTGGGAAGTCTGTTCAGCTCTTTGCTCCATCTTTTGGGTGAGTCATTTGTTTTATTACTTCTTTGCTTTTTGAGTAGTTTATATGTTGTTTAAAAAAAACTATGACGAATTTTTTTATGTAGACCTCAATTTGGAGACCTGTCTATATACAAATGCCACCAAGGGCTCCCCAAATGCATCTAGTTTGGAAAACATTGGGGTTTCCCCTGTGGTCCTCCTACATGCACTCAGCATTCCATCTCTGTATGAACCCATGTGTCCTGAATATTGAGAGCTGCAGTTTCACACATACCTGGTATATGTGTGTTCATGTTTGTGTGTCATATGTATGTGCAGGTATGTACACATACATGTGTGTGCCTATGTATGGAAGCCAGAGGTTGATGTCAGATATCTTTTTCAAGCACACTCTACCTTAGTTTTGAAGTCTCTCAGTTCAGCTAGATTGGCTGGCCAGCAAGCCCCAGGGATCAGCCCCAGACATGCTCCTGTCCACCTCCTCCATCTCGGGGTTAGAGGCATGTGTTGTTGCACCTGTTTTTATGCAGGAACTGCAGATCTGAACTTGGGCCTTGATGGTTCAATGGCAAGTATTTTACCCATGAGCCATCTCTCCTGTCCACAGTGGCTCTTTGGCTGGTTTATGGACAACCTTTTGGGTGCTCATCAGAGCTCCCATTTTGAACTTGGCTTTGATATACACTCTGTGAGCCTCCAAGGAAAGCTTTATAAAGAAACAAGTACAGGACTTAAGAAAGAGGCAGAGCCTGGTGTTGTGGTGCATGCCTTTAATCCTAGCACTTGGAAGGCAGAGGCAAGCAGATCTCTGTAAAGGCCAGCCTGGTCTACAAAGCAAGTTCCAGGCCCGATAAAGTTATATAGTGAGAGCCTGTATCAAAAACAAAAAATGGGCTGGAGATGTCACTCAGAGATTAAAAACACTGTCCTTTTCCTGCAGAGGACCCAGGTTAAATTTCCAGTACCCACATGGCTGCTATCAACCATCTGTAACTTCAGTTCCTGGGGATCCTATGCCCTAGTTTGACTTTGAAGGGCATTACATGACATGGGTCACTTATATACATACAGACAATACGCTCATACACATAAAATAAAAGTAACAAATATTTTCAAACACTAGACTAAATAAAAAGGGCAGAGAACATTCATATTAGGTTCTGAGCCTATCTGTATACATGAGGCCCAAAGCAGATTACACAGCAGTATTGACAGAGAAGGGGCAAAGCACTACCCAACTTAAGGAGGATTTGAAAATCTTATCTCCTGTCATTTCATTGGCACTTGAAAAGAGCTGTCAGTCAAAGATTTTTTTTTTCCTTTCTGGTTCCTAAGGAGATGATTCTTTTGGAAGGGCGTGTTTTCCTTTTTTAGGCTACAACCTGGTTCACAACTTGAAAGTGCTCATCTTTTTTTGATATCACATGGGCTTCAGTTTTCAGACCTTGAATTAGAGAGATTCTGTCTTAGATAAAAATATATCCAAAGGGAAGGGAGTATTTGCAATGCAAAAAATGGTAACCTAGTTCTCTTGATGGCGGCCAAGCAAGTTAGGACTGAGACAGTCAGCTAAGACATGGTTCCAATGCCATGATTACCTTGGGTGAAGCAACATGGGGGGGAGTCAGCCTCCTGACAGCTCAGCACATCTTCGAGACTGGTTGTCAAGAGAGTAACGGCTGAAAAATAATAATCCATGTCATTGAGAAACCTATCGCTGAGAATTTTTCTTTTAAAAGAGGAAGAGGTAAGAGCAAGCGAAAACTCAAGACGTCTCAGAATATTTATGAGGCATGAAAAACATCAAAATAATCTGAACCTGACAGAATTAAAGATTTTGCTTCGCAGAGACACCTCTGATCTGCCGTTCTAACATTTAATGATATTTTAAAACTTATTTTTCTTTGCTTTAAATATTTTATTATTTTTATCTTATGTGTACAGTATTTTGCCTGCATGTATGTAAGTGCGTTGCATGTGTGCAAGGCCCAGAGAAGACAAAAGAGGGTGTCAGATCCCCTGGAATTGGAGTTCCCATGTGGGTGCTGGAAATCGAACCAAGGCCTTCTGGAAGAACGGCAAGTGTCCTTAGCCACTGAGTCATCTCTCCAGCCCTTCTCTTTCTTTGCTTCGGTGGTGAGAAATGGGCTCTTCCTGTGGGCTCTTTTGTTTATCTAGCCTTCCTTCTACGTTGGGTTGACTCTGTCAGTTTCTTTCTTTTTAAAGATTTATTTTTTATTTATATGCCTGTGTGTGAGCGTGCATGTATGTATGAGCACATGCTTGTGGGTGTCCTTGCAGGCCAGAAGAGGGAATCAGATAGTTTCGAGTTACCCAGCTTGGGTTCTGGGAGCCAACCTCAAGTCCTCTGGAAGAGAAGCAAGTAGTCTTAACTGTCACTCCATCTCCCAGGCCCCTGTCTCTTTTGATAGGCAGCGGTGACAGGTGGCTTGGAGTCTGGGGCATGTGTATTCCCACGTGACCTTCTCCCCTGGAGGTCTCCTTAACCCTCCCTGGTTGGTGGTCACACAGAATAACTTGGAAACTGTGTCACAACGGCTTCTGCCTCTGAGCTCCTTAGTGCAGTGAGCCATGGTGACCGTAGCTCTCCGTTGTCACAGAATTGAAAAGCAGTGAGGATTTGAGTCCCTGCCTCTTGTACACTCTGCGGCCAGTGTGTTCCCACTTCTCGCCCACCTCCTGCTGGTGATGTCATTATCTTTACACTCCTGTTCTCCATTGTGGATGCCGACCAGATAATACTGTATTTAGACAGTGCTGGTTCTAGTCTGCCTTCCCTCGCTCCTGAGCCGCGTTAAGCCCAGGAGACAGTCTGTAAATTGCCCCATTTCATGACTCTTTAAAACCATAAGGTGATATTACAGCGGGAACTTCCTGCCTATTGAAGTCTGACACAGTTTTGTGACCTTAGGCCACGTTACCTCTATCCTTACTTTGCAAGGTGGGAGGACCAAGAATGAGATGCCACACTGGTGGAATATGATGGTACCCAGAATGGCCCGCCAATGTCATAAACATCAGTGTTTTGTCTTGTTTCCACTTTTTAGGGGCAAAATAACGTTGATTTAATCTCCCTTCCTCTCCTCCCGGTTCCTTGGTTCCTTTCTCTTTCTAGCCTTTAACTTGAGTTCCTAATCCACAGCATTCTGTTCCTTTATGAGCAAGGCTGTCTATGTAGAGGATGGAGCCCCCTCGTGGCCATGTTTGAGAATTACAGTTAACGTCGATTTGTTTCCAAAGTAGGTTTTTTTGTTTTGTTTTGTTTCTAGATGCTGAGGTGTTAGGAGAGAGTTAAGATTACAGGCGCTGGGATGTGGAGGTTGCCTTCAAGGTGTGAAGGCATCCAAATGTCCGTCTACTGAGAGTTGAAGGACTGTGACCTTGATTTTCAAGTGGAGGAGCTGGTCCTCTGGGTTTATTGTCTGTTGTGACCTTGATTTTCAAGTGGGGGAGCCGGTCCTCTGGGTTTATTGCACTCACTGTGTTGCTGTGAGGCCACCAGGCATTTAATAGTGAAGCACAGGCTGTGGTTTAAATGCAATTATTAAGAAAAGGTTGAGCCGGGCGTGATGGCTCACGCCTTTAGTCCCAGCACTCAGGAGGTGGAGGCAGGTGGATCTCTGTGCGTTCAAGGCCAACCTGGTCTACAGAGCGAGCTCCAGGCCAGCTGGGACTAAAGGGAGACCCTGTCTCAAAAAAAAAAAAAAAAGAAAAGAAAAGAAAGGTTGAAAGATGGTGCAATTTCCTTACAGGGCTTTGGGGGAGGGGGGTGTGAGGGGGCCTGTAGATCTGAGAGCTGGGGCAGGCAAGGAGGGAGATCTAGGACCGGGGCAAGGAGGGGCAGGAGCAAAGAAGTTAATGCAGGGACCAGGTCCTACAACGGGCTTAAACGGTGACCTCCAGGCTCACTGAGCTCCTCTAGGCTGAGTCTTCCTTAGCACAAAGCCCTCTGCAGATTTACCAACCACGTTATAACTTCTCTCTTTTTGCAAGATGATTTCAAGGAAGTTTCTCTCCATCAAGAATTTGGCAGGTGCCCTGTTACATCCTGTGGGGCTGAAAGGGAAACTCGAGGTGTTCTCTGCATCCCGTGTCTGCCTCTGACTTAAACGTTAAAAGCAAATCACTAGCTGGGGCTGTGGCTCAGTTGGTAGAGCACTTGCTTAGCAGAACCAAAGCCCTGGGCTTGTCCTCTTACACTATGTAAAGCCAGTGGGACCGGGAGGATCTGAAGGTCAAAGTCATCGTGGGCTACACGGTGAGTCTAGGGCCAGCCTGGGCTGTGTGACATGGATGCTGTTTCAAAAAATCAAAACAAACATTTTTTTTTAAATCCCAAACAAATAAAAAAGCAAGTAAGTCACAAATAAATATCTCTTAGCACATCACCAGAAGAGAATGATGGTAGCTTTGTCACAGTGTGCAGAACCGGAAGTAAAGAGTGTGCCCAACAGAGCTGAAGAGAGTGAAGGGCTGAGGGCGGTGTTCAGTGGTAGAATGTTTGCCTAGCGTGCATGAGACCCTGAGTTCCTTCCCCAATACCACTAAATAATTAAATAAGTAAATAAATAAATAAAAAAAAATAGACACATCTATTCGATTTCTTCATATAAGCAAGTAACACTGTGGGTGTTCTAGTTTGGTTTCTGTTGCGGAGGTAAAACACTCTGACCAAAAAGCAACTTGGAGAGGAAAAGGCATATTCAGCTTGTGCTACAGGGTCATGGTCCATCACTGGGGAGAGTTAGGGCAGGAACTCAGGCAAGAACTGGGAACAGAAACCATAGAGGAAGGCTGCTTGCTGGCTCTCTCATAGGCTCCTGCCTAACTAGCTTTTTTTTCTTGTTTCTTTTTTTTTAATTTTTTATTATTTATTTATTTTTATGTGTATGACTGTACTGTCTGCATGTAGGTTTGTGCACCCGTGTCGTGCAATGCCGCGGAGGTCAGAAGAGGGTGTCGGATTCCCCTGGAACTGGAGTTCTCCTGGAATTGGAGTTACAGACGGTTTTCAGCCGCCATGTGGGTGCTGGGGATCGAACCCGGGTCCTCTGCAAGAGCAGTCGGCGCTCTTAACCGCTAGGCCATCTCTCCAGCCCCCTAACTAGCTTTTTTATGCAACTCAGACCACCAGCCTAAGGAACAGAGCCTCCCACAGTGGTCTGGGTCCTCCTACATCAACTAACAAGACAGCACCCCCAAAATCATGCACACAGGCCATGGTTTGAGCTGGGAAATTACTTTTTTTTTCAAAACCATTTTTTAATTGAAGCTTTGTGCATTTCATACAAAATTTCAAATCAAATTTAGACCCGTACCCCTCCCCCGCACCAGAGCTCATTCATTGTGCCAAACATGTTTTTCATCTTTTTCTCAGTCTCTCTCAAAATTCTTGATGCAGTACTTTACAGTTTCCAACAGAAGTTCACCATTTCAGTCAGTTCTTTGACAGTCTTTTCTGTTGTTGTTGTTGTTGTTATTCTTTCCAATATGCATCACTGCAAAATATGCACATATGCATACCACATATATCGTAGGTTTTAGCATCTTCAACTTATGACTTTTTTTTCTTTATTAGTCTGAAAGATGTCATGTTTGAAAGATCCTCCTTGGCAAGCCCAAACCACCATCAGTGAGCTGGGAAGTTCCTTAACTGAGTCCCCTTTCTCGGTGACTCTTAAGTTGTGTCAAGTTGACAATGAAAGAAAACTAGGACAGCGAGCTATGCACTGGAATAAAGTGTTCTACAAAACAGTTTTATTCTCTGATAATGGTCTTTTTTAATGAACAAAATTGTGTATGAGTGTTTTGCCTGCATGTATATAAGTGCACCTGTTTTGTGCAATGCCCATGGAGGACAGAAGAAAGCACCAAATCTCATGGAACTGGAGTTACAAGTAGAGGTAGTTGTTAGCCACTATGTGGGTGCTGGGAACTGAATCTGGGTTCTCTGCAAGAGCAGCCAGTGTTCATAACTGCTGAGCCATTTCTCCAGCCCCAATAATAATCTTTTAAATTCTAAGTCTTAACTGAAACAAAATAGTTCTTCTTCCTAGGGTTTTTAATCTTAAAGAAAAAAAAATTCTTTGGCTAATAAGAGTGCGTTTCCCAGTTCCTGTGTACACACACACACGCACAGACACAGACACAGACACAGACACACACACACACACACACACACACACACACGCGCGCGCGCACACACATGTGCACATGCGTGTAGGTCAGAGGTCAACATCAAGTTGGCCTTTATTGTTCTCTTCCTCTTTTTTTGAGTCAGGGTCTCTCGCTTTTACCTGGAGCTCACTGATGATGCTAGGTAATTAAACTGGGCTGGGCTGGTGTTTTAGCTTCTCCCGTTTCCACCACCCCAGTGCTAGGATTACAAACACATGGTGCCATTCCTGGCTGTTTACATGGGTTCCAGGGGCTCAAACTCAAGTCTGCATATGCTTGTATGGCAAATTCTTTTTTTTTTTAAATATCTTCCCTTTTCTTTTTTGTTTTATTTATTTATTTTTATAAGTATTTTTTTTTTCAGATCTAGACCCATGTCCCCGGCATCCCCCCACCCTACCAGAGCTCATGCATTCTGCCAAACATGCTTTTCATCTCTTTCTCAATCTTTCTCAATATTCTCCATTTGGAAGCTGACTGTTTTGGGCAGAAGTTCACAGTTTCAGTCAGTTCTTTGATGCAGTCCTTTCTGTTGTTGTTGTTCTTGTTGTTGTTTTTGTTGTTGTTTCCAATATGCATCACTCCCAACTACTTGGACAAAAGCTCAAGGGGCCGTGCACAAGAAATACTTACAACTAGGTAATTGGCACTAGCATCCACAGATGAGGGATACCATTCGTCGTTTGTTTTTCTGGGACTGTGTTACTTCACTCAGCATGATGTCTTCTAGCTCCAGCCATTTTCCTGCAAAGCTCATGATGTCATCTTTCTTTACTGCTGCATAGAACTCCATTGTGTAGATGTACCACATTTTCTCTATCCACTCATCAGTTGAGGGGCATTTGGGTTGGTTCCAGCTCCTTGCTATTGTGAAGAGAGCTGAAATAAACATGGCCGTGCATGTATCTCTGTGGTGGCGTAAGTCTTGAGGGTACATGCCCAGGAGTGGTATGGCTGGGTCGGGTGGCAAGTTCATTCCAAGTCTTCCAAGGGTTCTCCACACTGCTTTCCATAGTGGCTGTACGAGTTTACATTCCCACCAGCAGTGGATGAGTGTTCCCCTTTCCCCACAACCTCTCCAGCACTTGGTATCATTTATTTTCTTGATCCTAGCCAGTCTTATTGGAGTAAGATGATATCTTAAAGTGGTTTTGATTTGCATTTCTTTGATGATTAGTGATGTTGAATACTTCTTAAGATGTTTCTCAGCCATCTCTAATTCCTCACTTGTGAAGTCTCTGTTCAGGTCTTTGTATGGCAAATTCTTGACCGTGTTGTTCCCAGGCCACCCAAACGCTTTCTTTGTTATTTATTTTATTTTTTGACAGGACCTGCCTAGTCTCAGCCCACCTGGAATGCACTATGTAGACCAAGTTGACCTTGATCTCACAGAGGTCTGCCTGCCTGTGCCTCCAGAGAACTGGAATCAAAGGACTATCTCTTTAGAGCCACAAAAGCTAGCTGTCACTTCTGGTCTAATCCTGCCTCAGAATCACCATAAATTAATGTTCTGTAGTCTGTAGTGTGGCCTCATTAGATTTCTTGGGTGTGAGTCAGGCATGGTAGTGCACAGCTGTAATTCCAGCCCCCAGGAGGTTGAAGAATAGGTGTTCTGGGCAAACCCGAGTGGGTGAGAACCTGCCTCAAAAAACCATCTTTTTAAAAATCCCTATTTATGTAAACACCCATTAAAAAAATGGGCTACGTTGGCGGCTAGCTATTGACAAGCTCAATGTACAAGTCCTTAATTCTCTTGGTGTAGAGACCCAGCAAGGTAGCATCAGAACTGACTCATAAGCCTGTGATTGGTGACTGAAATTTCAGGTTTGGCATCACAGTGTTGGTTACAATGAAAGCTCAGATCTGATGGCAAATGACTGCCTTCAAGGGCAGTAGGGTATCCTCAGGCTGGAGAGGGTGAACTGCCAAGACACTGCCTCATACACACACACCCCCTCAAAGGCCGTGCAGACTGAGCATGGGTTTTACCAAATAAGAGATTTTTCAGGCACTGGAGAGTTGGCCCAGCAGTTAAGACCACATACCACTCTGGCAGAGGACCTAAAATTCTACCTCCAGGAGAGCTGATGCCTTGGGCCTTCAAGGGCATCTCCACTCCATTTTATACCCATGTCCATCCCTGACTGTTCTTCCAGGTTTCTGACAACTGTCACATAAGCTGGCTACCACCTTTTTAGGTGCCAGAGCACCCTCAGCTTAAAAAAATAATTATGAAAAAAAAATAAAAAAAATGTTTATGTGTGGATGTGTGGGTAGGGGAGGTGTGGGTGTGTATGGGACATAGCATGCACTCAGAGGTCAGGAGACAACTTGCAAGAGTCCATTCTGTCCTTCCATCGTGTGAATCCTGGAAATTGAACTCAGGTCATCAGGCTTGGCAGCTTAACCACTGAGCCATCAAGCAGGGCCCCCTTCACAGTTTAAACAAGATAATTCTTTAGAGAAGTGGGCAAAAAAAATTCTGTGCCTAAAAAGTAAGTTAAGAAGGAGAGATGGTTCAGTGGTTGAGTGCCGACTGCTCTTGCAGAGGACCCTGGGTTTGATTCCCAGCACCCACATGGAGGCTAAGAACTGTATTTATCTCCAGTTCCAGGGGAATCTGACTCCCTCTTCTGACCTCCGAGGCATTGCATGACACGGGTGCATCAACCTACATGCAGACAGTACACTCATACACACAAAAAAATTGTAAAAAAAATTAAAAAAGAGAGAGACATAAGGTTCTCCTATGGCAAATGCCCTCTCCTTTCCTTCTGGCAAATAACATCGTCATCCCTTCTTCCACTAGTTGGTGCTAGGATTCCATCTAGCAAGGACACAGGGATACCACACCAGCCCGGATGAGTCACTGCAAGTGGCCTCCTCCCTGTGGGCGGCACAATGCCAAAGATCCCTTCCACTGTCTGGATGGTCAACAGAGGAAGCAATTCATGTCCCTCCTGCCTAGAGCGTTTGTGACCTTATAGCTGTTCCTACACGATTTAAGAGATTTATACTTGATTTAAATATATTATTATATTATTTTGTATTGTTTGCATGTATGTAGTAAGTGCACCCATGTTGTGCAATGCCCACAGAGGTCAGGAGAAGGCATCAGATTCCCTGGAACTGGAGTTATGGATGATTGTTAGCCACCATGTGGATGCTGGAAATTGAACCAGAGTCCCCTGCAAGAGCAATCAGTGCTCTTAACCATTAAGCCAGCTCTCCAGCCCCCATTTTTCCTATTTTTCTTGACTCCTACAGAAGACGTGGTTTGCGGCTAGAAATTTTAAAGACATTTTTGTAGTGAAAGTCCTCCCTCAGCAAAGCACAGAGCTAGTTAGCCAGAACTCTACTTTACATTATAACATTTGCACCCATTGAATTGTAGAATGGATTTTCTCTGTGGATTGATTATTATGCTCTGACCTCAACAAGCATAGCTCCTCTTCCCATCCTCTATTGAGCATTTGTATTTCTCCAATTCACTCCCCTCCCTTTCTCTTATAGTATGGTATTTTACTGGGTCCTCTTGTGGTAACTGAAGTCCTTGTCTCGTTCCTGAGAGTAAGGGACAAGCCTTCAACTTAACATATTTGTTATTCTTTTGTTTGTTTGCTGAGCTTTATCATGTTTTTTAATCAGATATTTTTCTGTATCAATTCATTTAATTTTTGCTTTTTGAAAAATATTTTATGTGTATGAGTGTATTGCCTGCATGTGTGTAAGTGCACCTGTGTCATGCAATGCCCATAGAGGTCAGAAGAGGGTGTGTGATCCCCTGGAACTGGACTTATGGATGGTTGTTAGCTACCATGTAGGTGCTGAGAATCAAACCCAGGTCTTCTGCTCTTACCTGCTGAGCCATCTCTCCAGCCCATTAATTTCTGTTTTTAACTTTATTTATTGTTTGTTTGTTTGTGTGTGTGTGTGTGTGTGTGTGTGTGTGACCATTCTCCTGTGCATGTGCTACCTGTGTAGAGGCCAGAGGACAACTTGTGAAAGTTGACTTTCATCAGCCTTAGATCAGCTATATTTTATTTATTTATTTATTTGTATGAATGTATTGTCTGCATGTAAGTTTGTGCACCCCTGTCGTGCAATGCTTCGGAGGTCAGAAGAGGGAATCGGATTCCCCTGGAACTGGAGTTGAAGACGGTTCTTAGCTGCCATGTGGGTGCTGGGGATCGAACCCAAGTCCTCTGCAAGAGCAGTCAGCACTCTTAACTGCTAGGCCATCTCTCCAGCCCCCAGGATCAGCTACATAAAAAAAAAAGATTTTTAAATTTTTATTCATATGTTTGAGTGTTTGCCTTCATGTATAGATGTGCACTGCATACATGCTTTGTGTCCAAGGAGGTCAGAAGAGGGCATTGGATCCCCTGGAACTGGAGTTATAGTCAATTGTCAGCTCCTATGTGGGTGATGGGAGCCAAACCCAGGTCCTTTGCAAGAGCAGGGAGTGCTCCTTACCACTAAACCATTGCTCCAGCATGCAATCAGCTTCTTTTGAGTCCACAGCTACATTCTGACACCTTGCAGAGGCCACTGAAAAGACACCAAAAAAATCTTTTACCATTTATGGGGAAAAATAATGCCTCTTCCTGCTGGTCACTTCTTTTTTTATATTATATATATTTGTATGAGATTATGTTACTAATCAAATCTAGACCTGTGTCCCCCACCCTACTCCCCCTCCCCACCAGAGCTCATGTATTCTGCCAAACATGTTTTTCATCTTTTTCTCAGTCTTTCTCAAAATTCTCAATGTGGAAGTTGACTGTTTTGAGCAGAAGTTCACCATTTCAGTCAGTTCTTTGATGCACTTTTCTGTTGTTGTTTCCAAAATGCATCACTCCCAACTACTTGGACAAAAGCTCAAGGGGCCACGCACAAGAAATACTTACAACTAGGTAATAGGCACTAGCATCCACAGATTAGGGATACCATTTGTCGTTTGTTTTTCTGGGACTGTGTTACTTCACTTAACATAATATCTTCTAGTTCCATCCATTTACCTGCAAAGTTCATGATGTCATCTTTCTTTACTGCTACATAGAACTCCATTGTGTAGATGTACCACATTTTCTCTATCCACCTATCAGTTGAGGGGCACTTGGGTTGGTTCCAGCTTTTTGCTATTGTGAAGAAAGCTGCAATAAACATGGCTGTGCATGTATCTCTGCGGTAAGATGAGTCTTGTGGGTATATATCTAGAAGTGGTATGACTGGGTCAGGTGGTAAGCTCATTTTAAGTCTTCCAAGGGTTCTCCACACTGCTTTCCATAGTGGCTGTACAAGTTTACATTCCCACCAGCAGTGGATGAGTGTTCCCCTTTCCCCACAACCTGTCCAGCACTTGGTATCATTTGTTTTCTTTATCCTAGCGAGTCTTATCAGAGTGAGATGATATCTTAAAGTGGTTTTCATTTGCATTTCCTTAATTATTAGCAATGTTGAACATTTTTAAAGATGTTTCTCTGCCATCTCTAATTCCTCACTTGGGAAGTCTCTGTTCAGCTATTTGCTCTATCTTTTGAGTGATCCATTTCTTTTCTTCTTTGTTTTTTTGAGTAGTTAATATACTCTGGAACTCAATGTTTTGTCAGATGTATCTGTGGTGAAGGTTTCCTCCCACTCTGTGGGTTTTTTCTTCACTTCCTTGATTGTTTCTTTTGATGTACAGAAGCTTTTGAATTTAATGAGGTCCCATTTGTCAAATGTCAATCTTATTTCTTGTGCAGCTGCTGTCTGATTTAGGAAGACTTTTCCTACACCTATGTCTTGTAGGTTGCTGCCAACGTTTTCTTCTATCACCTTCAGAGTTTTGGGTTTCACATTGAGGTCTTTGATCCATCTGGAGTTGACTTTTGTACAGGGAGAGAGGTAGGGGTTTAACTTTATTCTTCTACAAGTGGTGATCCAATTTTGCCAACACTGCTTGCTGAAGATGCTGCCTTTTCTCCATTGTGTCTTCTTGGCCCCCTTGTCAAATATGAGGTGGATGAAATTGTATGTGCTCAAGTTTGGATCTTCAGTTTTGTTCCATTGGTCAACAGGTCTGTTTTTGTGCCAGTACCAAGCTGTTTTTATGACTATAGCCCTGTAGTATAGTTTGAAGTCTGGTATAGAGATCCCCCTGTATTGCTCTTTTTGCTCAGGGTTGCTTTAGCTATTCGGGGTCTTTTGTTTTTCCATATGAAATTAAGGACTTTTTTTTTTCCAAGCTTGTGAAGAAACTCTTGGGGATTTTAATTGGGATGGTGTTGAATCTGATTATTAGTTTGGGTAGAATGGACATTTTTTTTTTTTTGCAGGGTTCTTATCCTCAGCGTTTAACCGCTGTGCTATACCCCAGCCCTAGAATGGACATTTTTACCATGTTAATTTTCCCAATCCATGAGCATGGGAGGTCTTTCCATCTTCTGATGTCTTCTTCAATTTCCTTATTCAGGGGTTTGAAGTTTTTTTTGTAGAGATCTTTGGTGTCTTTGGTTAGGTTTGTTTCTAGGTATCTTATTGTTTTTGAGGCTATTGTGAGTGGGAAGGTCTCCTTGTATTCCTTCTTCAGTTGCTTGTCGTTGGTGTAAAGAAAGGCTACTGATTTTTCTAGGTTAATTTTGTATCCTGTCACTTTACTGAAACTCTTAATCATTTCTAGGAGCTTTCTGGTTGTGTTTTTAGCATCCCTTAGGTAAACAATCATATCATCCCTGCTGGTCACTTCTAAAAATGTTCTATAAGTGAGGAAAGAAAAGGTTCATTTGTTGTTCAAAATATGCCTAATAATTCTATTTCTGTTTTATATAATATATAGTATATATTCTTTTTTGTGTCTTTTTGAGACAGGGTCTCCCTGTAGCCCCAGCTGTCCTGGAACTCACTCTGTAGTCCAGGCTGGCCTTGAACTCACAAAGATCCGCCTGCCTCTGCCTCCCCAGTGCTAGGATTAAAGGTGTGTGCCACCACGCCCAGCTTAGTATATATACTTTCAAAATACTTGGGAAATGTTCACAGTGGAATTACATTTTATTATATTATTATCATTATAAACTCTATATTAACTGATATTTTTTGTTTGCAACTGACTTATCTGAAGGGTTGGGTATGGTGTTTCAATGACACTTTTATTTATTTATTTATTTATTTTGTGTACATATGTATGTCCTCTGACATACATGTCAGAGGACAATTTGCAGGAGTTGGTTCTGTCCATCCACCATGTGGGTCCTAGAGATCGGACTTGGGTCATCAACCCTGAGTGGCAGGTGCTTTACCTGATGAGCCATCTCACTAGCCCCTTAAATTTTATTTTTAATTAGCACCAGTCTTATTTTTTACCAAGAAATACTAGTTGTATGTCATTATGGGATTCATTATGGTAATTCAATAAATGTTGACACTGAGTAATGGTCAAATTAGGGTAATCAGCCCTTCCGTCTCTTCAAGCATTAATCATTTTTAAGAGTTGGGACTCTCGTCTCTTCCAGCCACTAAACAATAAAACATGGGTTGTTTAAATCAACAGTTACCCTACTGTGTGCTGACAAACAAGAATGAATTCCCCCTCACCCGCTGGCCTGGGCCGGGTCTCTTGTTTAACTTCTGTCTTCCTCCATGGCCTCCTAGTCTCTAATGACCACTGCAGCACGCCATTCTATGAGACGTTAGTTTTGGTAAATGACTGAGAACATATGTTATTTGTCTTTCTGGATCTGGGTTATTTCATTTAACACGACAACCTCCAGTCCTATCCACAGTGCTGCAAATGGCAGGATTTCATGGCTGAATAACACCCTCCCCCCCCACACCCTACCATATGTGAGTGTGTGCTACTTTTTGTATTATTATTATTTATTATTTTTATGTGTATGAATGTACTGTCTGCATGTAGGTTGGTGCACCTGTGTCATGCAATGCCACGGAGGTCAGAAGAGGGTGCCAGATTCCCCTGGAACTGGAGTTAAATATGGTTCTTAGCTGCTATGTGGGTGCTGGGAATCGAACTCGGGTCTTCTGCAAGAGCAGTCAGCGCTTCCAACTGTGGAGTCATCTCTCCAGCCCCTACTTTTTTTTTTTTTTTAAGACAGACACTCTCGTGTATCATGTCTGGCCTTAAAGTTGTCATCCTCGTGCCTCTGCTTCTCTAGGTCTGGGATTATAAACATGCTGCTACATCCAATTCCCTATTTTCTTTATTCTTTTATCCACTGATAGGCCTCTAAGTCAACACATCAGCTATTCTGAATAAGGATGCAAAAAATGGGAATTAAGTATCTCTTCTGCATAATGAGTTCGTCTCTTTGGAGATATACCCAATAGTGAGATTGCTGGAGCATGTGGTAATTACAGTTTCACTTTGGAAAGGAATGTCCATGTTTTCCAAATATCCAAATTTTATTAATTAAATGACATGAGTACCCAAAAAATGTGTGAATTCATTTGGTCATGAGGCACCTCAAGATTGCCCATAGCTATGCCATATTATGAACACCAGCTGAGCCTAATAGTTAAAGCTTTACTCAAAGTATGGGAACAGACAGCTGAACCAGGGCAGAAGTTAAGAACAGGCCAGCGTGTACCTGGTAACTTAAATTTATCATGGTACTTTATGCTTGGTTTACTGTTCTAGTTTGCTTTCAATTTCTGTAGCAAAGTACTCTGACCAGTACTAACTTGGGGAGGAAAGGGTTCATTCATCTTACATCTCCCGGGTCACAGTTCATCACTTAGGGAGCCCAAGGTAAGAACGCAGGGCAGGAACCTGGAGGTAAGAGCTGAAGCACAGGCCATGGAAGAATGCTGCTTACTGGCTTGCTCCCCTGGTCCATGTACCAGTTGCTTTCTTATACAGTACAGAACCACCTGCCCAGAGGTGGCACTGCCTACAGTAGGCTGGGCCCTCCCACATCATTCAACAATCAAAAAAAAAAAAAATACCCCACAGACATGGCCACAGGTCAGTGCAATGGAGGCAATTCTCCAATTGAGGCTCCCTCGACCCAGGTTTCAACTTGACACTAAAGCTATCCAACACACTTAACTTTTAGAGATAGGAATTGTTAAAGGGACTTAGCACCCCTAAGCTTGAGAACTTAAACTTTTCACCTCTGGATAATTTTTTTACATATAAAATGCCTTCTAGATGTAGCTCTTTGCTACATACCCTGGACTAAAATGTCTGGTGTGTGGACTTTCTGTTGGCATCATTTTTTCTCTGAGTGGTCTTCTCTCGTGAAATTACCCCCCCCATTACAATTTGTAACCTAGGATTGAGGCATTGTTTGTTTGTTTGTTTGCTTGCTTGCTTGTTTGTGAGATAGGGTCTCCCCCTGTAGCCCAGGCTGGCCTTAATCTTGTAGCAATTCTCCTTCCTTAGTCTCCCAAGTTCCAGGATTACAGGCATGAGCCACTTATTCCTGGCCAAAAACATTATAATTTGCAATCTAGAAGCAATAAAACATGGTAAATTCAGCTGTTGGAGAACAACAAAACCGTCTTCATGATGGAGATACTGTAAACAAAGCACATGGCAAGCAGGCCGGCCAGTGAGGAGAAAACATTTCCTTCACATGTCACAAACGATTGTGGCAAGAGTGCCTATAATTAAAGAAACCAATGGCAAGATGAAAGTTACATCTCACAGAAAACTGAAAGGTAGACGATTTATTTTAGTCTGGGAGTGGTAATTTTTTTTTCTTCCAAGCCAGGGCTGGAACCCAGGGCCTTGTGCCTGACAGGAAAACATTCTAAATGCTGTGACTTCTGTAACATAGCAAATGGTCTTTAAAGATATAGATCCTCTGATTCCCTCATAATAGAAGAAATGAGAAAAATACTGAGTGCCCTGTGTAATGATACATGCCATTGATCTCAGCACTCGGGAGGCAGATCTTTGTAAGATGGAGGCTGGTCTGGTCACATGGTGAGTTCCTGGCCAGCTGGGACTATAGGGAGACCCTGTCTCAAAAAGGAGAAAAAAAGGAAAAAAAATGTTATTCACTACAACAACATTTGTAAGCACAAAATATTAGCAACAACCCAACAGCCATCAATAGGGAAATAGTTGACTAAGGTAGGAAAGATCCAGACAACAGAGTTGCCGGAGGAGAGGAGGGATGCATGGATGCATGCAGTGCACACTAGAGGACACTGTCCATGAAGCAAATTTGACACACTCTGAACAAAGAACAGGTCAAGGACAAGTGGTTCAGAAGCCCTACCCGGCACTGTGAGCAGTGAGCATTTACCTAATTGGTTACAGCTTAGTGTTTGCCTTATTTGGATATTATGTGTGGAGGCATTTCCCTTATTTGGGGATGGACTGATGGGAGGTTCCTAGTGTGCTACCAGTCAGCTGGTTGGGTGTTTGTAACTGGCTGAATCCCCTCTCTCTGAATATTTATTTATTCTTACTTTATGTCTATGAGTGCTAGCCTCCGTGTATGGGCACCACATGTGCTCAGCGGCTGTGGAGGTTAGAGGAGGGCATCAGATCTCCTGCAATTCGTGTTGTGGATGATTGTGAGCTGCCATATGGGTGGTGGGAACTGAACCCGGGTCTTCCGCAGCAGTAGCAATTACTCTCAGCTGTCTCTCCTTTTTTTAAAAGTTTCTTACAAGAACTTCTGCTAAGTCCTGGTGTTCTTACATGAGTATCACCTTCAGGGCTGGAGAGATGGCCTAGCGGTTGAGGGCACTGAATGCCCCAGCACCCACATGGTGGCTGAGAGCCATCTTTAACTCCAGTTCCAGGGGAATCTGACACCCTCTTCTGACCTCTGCAGCATTGCATGACACGGGTGCACAAACCTACATGCAGACAGTACATTCATACACATACAAAAAATATAAAATAAAAAAAATCCCTGGATTTGCCAGACGTGGTGGCACATGCCTTTAAAAAAAAAAAAAGAAAAAAAATAAGTATCACCTTCAAGACAGTATATACAGTGTAACAATATGAAGGGGAGAGATCAGGAACACACACACATACAGAAACATTTTCTGATTCTTTCCGGGAAAGAGCAGGGTAAGGAAATGAGGTCTTTCCCAATGTGTCTTGTTGTAAGCCTTTGACTTTGGAATCACATAAATTGTCTGTGTGTGTGTGTGTGTGTGTGTGTGTGTGTGTGTCTATCTGTCTATCTGTCTTTTTGAAGCAGGATCTCACTACATAGCACTGGCTGTCCTGGAACTCACTGGATAGACCAGGCTGGACCTTGAACTCACAGAGATCCACTGCCTCTGCCTCCAGAGTGCTGGGATCAAAGGCATGAGCCACCGTGCCCCACCTGGAATCATTTGAGTATGTTATATATTTAAAATTTTGACGCCAGTCAAACCATCACCTCAGGTATTTGAACACTTTGTCCCAGGTGATAGTGCTGTTCGGGGAGGTTATGGAACCTTTAGAAGCGGTAGCCTTGCTAGAGGAAGCACATCGCTGGAGCCTTGCCCCACTTCCTGAGCTTGCTCTGCTTCCTGTGTATGGTTGAGATGAGCTCTCAGCTTCCTGCTTCTTCCACCTGCCTCCATGCCTCCCCTGGCATTACAGACTCTCTGGAACCACAAGCCAAATAAACTCTTACTTCTGTAAGTTGCTTTTGGCCATGGTATTTTATTACAGCAACAGAAAAGTAACTGATACGGAACTGTAGAAAGCAGCTCCCAAAATCTGAGAAGAAATCAAAACAAGTCCTAAACTATGTATCAAATTGATGGCCATAGTTACTTGAAGTTACTTTCAGATCCAGCCTTTATAGTGTCCAGCATTAGGAGAATGTATTTCAAGTGCAAAAGAGAAGCTGAAAAGGGAGTTTAAATTTCACTCAGTAGTCTTCTTATTAGAAGCTGGTGTTGTGACTTTGAGGTTAGGACACCATCTGCATGTAGTAAATTCATAAGCCATTATAGCAGGAAAAATTATGGTTAGGAATTAAGAATTTAAAACAACAGGAAAACCCCACAGATATAATGCTAAAGTCATCAGAACAGAACTCAATGATTTTAGATTTGAAGTAGAAATGTTATTATGAAGTTTTGAAGGTCTTATTTTTTTTTTTTTGGTCTTTTTGAGACAGGGTCTCCCTATAGCCCCAGCAGGCCTGGAACTCACTATGTAGACCAGGCTGGCCTGGAACTCACAGAGATCCACCTGCCTCTGCCTCCCATGTGCTGGGATTACAGGCATGAACCACCACACCTGGCTCTCTTCATTTTTTTTTAAATGTATTTTCTAGGTCAGTCTACAGAAGCAAGGAGAACTCAGTGGCATTAAGCACACACCTCCACCCAAGCAGACCAGAGCTCCTTAGAGAAATGGTGAAATCGAAATTGGAGACAGGCTGTTTGAGTTTTTCTGGGGCTGATCCTTGGACCAAAATGTGAGGGCACTGGGGCTGGAGAGATGGCTCAGTTGTTAAAAACACTGCTGCTCCTGTAGACGACCCAGGTTCTGTTCACCCATATGATGGATCACAAAAGACTTAAGTCCAGATCCAAGGGATACAATACTCTCTTCTGGCCTTTGCAGGCCCCAGGCACATACATGGTACATACATACATACATATCATAACCCTAACCCCTACCTTAACCCTACATGCATACACTCACACATATACATAAAATAAGAATAAATAAATCTTTAAAAAAATCCAGAATGAGGGGTTGAAGAGATGGCTCAGCATTTAAGAGCACTGACCGCTCTTATAGAGGAACCAGGTTCAATTCCCAGCACCTACACTGTGAATAACAACCATCTGCAGCTCTAGTTCTAGGGGGTCTGGCACCTTCTTCTGACTTTCTTGGGCACTTCACAGCATGGGTGCATACACAGATGCTGGCAATATACTCATTCACATAAAATAAAAATAATGAATAAAATATAAAAAATTGAGAATGCAACCAAAGACAAATGGAGTCACATCAGAAATCTGACTGTCGAGCTCCCATTGGCCCAAGATGAAATGGTTTGAACTTGAAAATGAATGACTGGGGCTGGAGAGATGGCCTAGTGGTTAAGAGCACTGACTGCTCTTGCAGAGGACCCAGGTTCTATCCCCAGCACCCACGTGGCGGCTGAGAACTGTCTTTGGCTCCAGTTCCAAGGGAATCCGACACCCTCTTCTGACCTCGGCGGCATTGCATGACATGGGTGCACAAACCTACATGCAGACAGTACATTCATACACATAAATAAATAAATGAATAAAATAAAATTTAAAAATTAAAAAAGCAGATACTTTAAAAAGAATGAATAACTAAAACTGGGCATGGTCCTGCATGTCTGTAATCCCAGTACTCAGGAGGCAGAGGCAGGAGAATGAGAAGTTTAGGATCATCTTCAGTTACAGAATAAGTTTGAGGCCAGTCTACATTACAAGAGATGCCTTGAAGACAACGACAACAGCGACAATTGCTTAAGCTACAATAAATATGTAAATTTTAATGAATTTAGAATAATCAAGGTGAAGCAAAGAGAGAAAAGAAGAGAAAACCTAGCAGTTCAAAAAAGTGCATTAAGGCTATTGGCTCTCTCCTTGGAGGAATAACCCATGGCTGATGCCACAAGCTTACATCCTCTACAGTTTAGGAGATCTCATAAGCCACAGTAAGACCCTGTCATACTTAACAGGAAAAAATGTAATTCATGGATCAACATATCATCTAAACATATGTGTCTATACCAAAGTAACCTACCATAACTATTAATGCTGTTTAAATACCTATATATCTAATTGCTTGTGCTTCATTAGTAGGATCGAAAGGTTATTCCTGGACAAACTGTCAGCCCATGAAAGGAAACAGCCAGAATTGACCAGATCCAAGACAACAGCTCCAGAGAAGATAGTGGACTGATCTGGCTTCTCATCCACCTGTTGCCAGCCTTTTCTAAGCCCAGGAGAATAATCTGCAGAAGAGGAGAGCGTGGTAGAAGGTAAGGGCCTGCGGTTGGGCGTGAATGGTGAAACTACAGCGATGTTAGTCTGGACCTCAATTGATCAACCTGAATTGGGAACATACAACCCCTCCACCACACGCTGGAAGGTGGGCTGGGGGGTGTTCGGCACAACAGCCTGCAAATATTGTTTTCATAAGGATGCTTTTTTTTTTTTTTTCTGTTTACTTATAGTAAAATTGTAAAACAAAACAGAGAAATATGCAGGAAGTTATGGCAGAATGCAGGATGGGATGCGGTGGGGGGTGGGGGAAGGGAAAGGAAAATATGCCTGAACGGTGAATGGTTTAAAAAGTGGATGTAGGAAATGGCACAAAAGAGGCATAATAAAAAAAAATGTGTTAAAAAAAAGTTGGCGAGAAAGAAAGAAACGGGAAATGCAGGTACGCACAAGGCCAATATATGGGTGTGATAAATCGGCCTTTGCGGGGGGACAAGTGCTACATCGACCTAAGGGGGAAAAAGGGTAGAGAAAGGAGGGTGCGTCTAGGTGGGGGTATAGCGGAAAGTGACACCGGGAAGGCCGGGTGAAGGTCGGTACAACATGGAGGGTGGGGGCAAATTGAGAATAACCCGAACATCTAGGAGCTACACGAAGATACCCTGGGTGCTCAGAAAGCGACCAAACAAAAAAAAGGTCGCATTCCTGCCGGGGTCAACTGAATGTAGCCAGGGGGCACCCACGTCTTTGCCGCTGACACAGGGCGGGCGGATGCGTGTGCGAAAGGGGCCACGGCGAGCGCACCCTCTCCGCAAAACTGAGTTCCAACAGTGCAACAATTGTCATTATGTGGGCCAGGTGGTGCACGCTGGCTGGTCAAAAGACCTGATAGTAACCCAAAAAACACGAAAAAAAAAATGGGGAAAGATGGTATGAGGACTGCATAATTTCAAGTGTACAGTTGGTCCCTCGAATACCAGAGAGTGTTGGGTACCAAGGCCACAATAAAAAACCAAAATAAAGCAGAATATAGGTCTGCCTTGAGTCAAGCAAAGACTCCTCCGTAAACAGCACCAGGCGTACAAAAGGGGGGGGGGTGGGTGGGGCGGCGGGGGGGGCGGGTGGGGGGGAAATGAGAAAAAAACGTGGTGGGTAAGTATAAGAAAAGAGGAGCAAGTAAAGGGGGGAGACCATAAATGCTGAATATAATCCCAAGAAATCTAATTGATCCCTATTAGCTACGGTGACTACGGCTATGAAGGGGGGGGAGAGGAGAATAACGGAACAAAACAGTGGCTGATGGGCACGGAAGCCTAACCAATACCTCTAGTGGTTAGGAGATGTTTAAAGAATAAAGCCACAGTAAGTACCCGGGGTCATGTTTTACAGAAGGAAAGAAAGATGGTAATGCCATAGATTAGGACATGACAACCCAAGTGCCAGAATATGCGGTGTTTGGGGGATGACAAATGTAACCTACCATAACAAGTAATACTGTTTAAATACCTAGTGGCGCGTGTGGCTTCATTAGTCAGACGTAAAGTTATTAGACGGGCTGTGACAAGACTTCAGCCGGCAGTGAAAGGAAGAGCGAGCCAGAGATTAGGACGAGAAAGGCCGAAAAGCAACGAGCTGGCCAAGAAGAGGTGGTGAGACTGTGTGATTGGCATGCCTGCGATGCGGGCAGCAAAAGCTGATGGAGGAACTACATTTGAGAGAAANTGGCACCTTCTTCTGACTTTCTTGGGCACTTCACAGCATGGGGTGCATTACATAGTGCTGGCACATATATTCATTCAAAAAATGAAACATAATGAATAAAATATAAAAAATTGAGAATGCAACCAAAGACAAATGGAGCACATCAGAAATCTGACTTCTGAGGCCCCATTGGCCCAGATTGAAATGGTGTGAACTGAAAGAATGATCGGGCGGAGCAGTGGCTTGTGTTAAGAGCACTGACTGACTCTTGCGAGGACCCTAGCTATCCCAGCCACCCCGATGGCGAGCTGAGACTGTCTTACTATACAGAAGCTCCGTTCCATAGGGAATCCGACACCTCTCTTGACCTCGTGCGCATTGCGACATGGGTGCACAGAACATGCAGACAGGACAGTACATCCATTACACATAAATAACATAAATTGAATAAAATCAAATATTAAAAATTAAAAAAGCAGATACTTTAAAAAGAATGAATAATAAATAAACTGGGATTGGTCCTGCATTCGTGAATCCAGTACTCAGAGGCAGAGGCAGGAGAATGAGGAATTTAGATCCATCTTCAGTTACAGAATAAGTTTGAGAGCCAGTCTACATTACAAGAGATGCCTTGAAGACAACGACAACAGCGACCATTGCTTAAGCTTACTAATAATATGTAAATTTTAAGAATTTAGAATAATCAAGTGAAGCAAAGAGGAGAAAAGAGAGAAAACCAGGGTTCAAAAAAGTGCGATTAAGGTATTGGCTCCTCTCCTTGTAGAATAACCCACTGCTGATTGCCACAAGCTTACATCCTTCTACAGTTTAGGAGATCTATAAGCCACCATCAAGACCTGTCATACTTAACAGGAAAAAAAATGTAATTTGGATAACATCTCATACTAAACTATTGTGTCTATGACCAAGTAACCTACCATAATCTATTAATGCTGTTTATACTATATATCTAAATTGCTGTGCTCATAGTAGGATCGAAAGGTTATTCGGACCACTGTCAGCATGAAAGGAGAACAGCCAGAAATATCAGAGTCAAAGGACAACGCCCAGAGAGATGTGACTCTGATCTGGCTTCTCATCACCTGTGCCCCTTTTTAAGCCTTTGGGAAATAATTGCGAAGAGGGAGCGTGGTAGAAGTAAGCGCTGCGGTTTGGGCGTGAACTGGTGAACCACTACAGCGATGTGTCTGGACAGCTCATGGGATCAAACCTGAGATTGGAACATACAACCCCTCACCACAAGCTGGAAGGTGGGGGTGGGGGTGTTCGGCACAACAGCCTGAAATATTGTTTTGACATGAAAGGACTGCTTTTTTTTTTTTGTATTATGTTTTCTTAAGAATAAAATTGGAAAAAAAAACAGTAGAAATATGCGGACAGTTATGGCAGAATGCATTGTATGGGATGGGTGGGGGGTGTGGGATAATCATTAAACATATCAAGCTAGTATATCGGTTGTTTAAGGGAAAGGGAAAATATTGCCTGAACTGAATTGGAAAATGATGTTCGAATGCACAAAGCATCAATAAAAAAATGTTTAAAAAAATGAAAAAAAAAAGTGCCATTAAACCAGGTATGGTGGTGCCTTTAATCTCAGCACCTGGGAGGTAGAGATCTCTGTGAGTTCAAGGCCAGCCTGGTCTACATAGTGAGTTCCAGGACAGCTGGAGCTACAGAGAGACCCTGTCTCAAAAAGACCAAAAAAAAAAGTACATTAATCAGGTCAACTGAAGGTAGCCAGGGCACCAACTCTTTCCTGACACAGACTGATAATTAAAGGGAAAGAAGGAAACAGCTACACCTGTTCCATGCAGACTGTAATTGCCATGTGCCCTGCTGTCGAAGACCTGATGTAAGCATGGGAAAGATGTATTGAGACTGCATTTGCAAGTGTACAGATGGTCTCTGGAATACCAGAGAGTGTTACCAAAGGCCACTAAACCAATAAAGCAAATATAGGTCTCCTTGAGTCAAGCAAGACTCCTCCGTCAGCACCAGCTACACCTCTCCTGCCTGGAAATACTGTGCAGCAGTGGCAGCCATATGCCTGTATATCCCAAATCTAATTGTCTATTAGCTCTCTCCTTGGAGGAATAACCCATGGCTGATGCCACAAGCCTACATCCTCTAGTGGTTAGGAGATGTTATAAGCCACAGTAAGACCCTGTCATATTTTACAGAAAAAAAATGTAATTCATAGATTAACATACCATCCAAATATCTGTGTTTATACCAAAGTAACCTACCATAACAATTAGTACTGTTTAAATACCTATGCCTGTGCTTCATTAGTAAGACTGAAAGGTTATTCCTGGACAAACTGTCAGCCCATGAAAGGAAACAGCCAGAATTGACCAGAGTCCAAAACAACAGCTCCAGAGAAAGTAGACTGTTTTGCTTCTCATCCACCTGTGCTCCTTTTCTAAGCCTAGGGAACAATCTGCACAAGAGGGGGCGTGGTAGAATGTAAGGGCTGCGATTGGGGTGAATGGTGAAACTACAGCAATATAGACTGGACACTTATTTGATCAACTTGATTGAACATACAAGCCCCCCAGCTGGATGGTGGGAGCCTTGGGCTGTGTGGGTTTGGGCACAACTGCTTGCAAATTGGTTTTACATGAAGGATGCTTGTACTCATAAATTATTACTTATTGTTAAAAAATGAAAAAAATAGTAATAGAAGAAAAAAAGATAAAAATAAATATCCCAGCTGAAAAGGGCAAGTTCATCATTACAGAAGAATTCCAGCTGATAGAAGGAATAGGAGAAAAAATATAATTTCTAGCTCTGTTGTTGGATATTTGGTCCAGGGATTAGAACAGATGCAAAGATGGATAGAAAATAGTTGACGGGGAGTGGGCATGGTGATATGCACTTGTAATTCCAGCCCTTGGGAGGTGAAAGCAGGAAGACAAGAAATTCAAGGTCATGGAGCTGGAGAGATGGCTCATCCATTAAGAATACTTGGTGTTCTTCCAGAGGACCTGGGTTCTATTCTCAGCTCCCACATGGTGGCTAACAACCATCTGTAACTGTAGTTTTAGAAGACTCCACACCCACTTCTAGCCTTTGCAGGCATTGCATGCATGTGGTGCATTTATGTAGGCAAAAGACTCATACACATAAAATAAAAACAAATAAAATATTTTTAAAAAGAAATTTAAGGTTATCCTCAGTCTCATGGAGAATGTCAGGCCAGCTTGGCTACATGAGATTCTCAGAAAACAGAAAGGCAAATGAACCAAAACACTAAAAGAAAGAAAGAAAAACAGAAAGAGGGATAAAAAGAAGAAAGAAAAAGTCGTTAATGAGGAAATTTACAGCGGAGGAGTTGCACTGCCTGCTTGGAGATGCTGTCTACTCTCTTTATTCTTTTTTTTTTTTAAAGGTGTGTGTGCACCACCACACCCAGCTTAAAGACAGTTCTTAGCTACCATGTGGGTGCTGGAGAGCGAACCCAGGTCCTCTGCAAGAGCAGTCAGCGCTCTTAACCACTGAGCCATCTCTCCAGCCCTCCACTCTCTTTATAAATAACTATGACTAGAGAGGCAGGCAAGTGTCTCCTTATAGACCACACTGTTCTCACTAGGCACAGCAACCCTTATTCCTTGATAAAGTGGTATGTGGAGACATCTCACTAGACAAGCTGGGGGCCAGATGCCACAGCTCAGTGACACAGAGTACAGCCCCCGCTTCAGCAGATAAGAAAAGTGTTTCCATGACTGCTGGTGACACCAAAGTCCTTATACCACAAGGCTAGTAGATTTCCTAATGACAGTGCCTCAGTGTACTGTTGATGTAAAAACACAGCTCCCAGGGGCTGGTGGCTCAGTGGGTAAAAGCACTTTCCCCCAAGCCCAACAACCCGAGTTTAATCCGTAGGACCCACATGGTGGGAGAAGAGAACTAACCCCTGCAAGTTGTCCTCTGACCTTCATAAGCATGCCATAGTACAGGTGCCCATGCATGCACACAAAATAAAAACAAATAAATGTAATAAAATTTAAAAATCAAAAGAGATCAAACAACAACAAAACATATGTTATGTCAAGGGAAAAAGAGTGTTTATTCTGGAGTTACATGTGAGTGACTGTGGCCTCGTTACAGATTCAGGTCATCCCAAATACCATGTTTCAATGTAGTTATTGTTCCATGAAGTTTTATAGTAACAGAACAAAGAAAGTCACTAATCAACACACCTTCCAAATGCATTGCTGTGTGTATCAGGGATGGCAGGTTATAGCAAAGCAGACACATCTCTGTCACAGCCCTCAGATGCTATGTGATGACATCCTTGGGGTTTTGGATTGGTGGAAGTTAAGGGTCTGTACATTCCAAAGGATTTAGTTTATAGTCTTATGTCACACACAGAAGGGGACAATGGCTATTCAGGGGATCAAGATAGCCCAGGATAATTTGTAATTAAGTTCTGAACCTGCGACATTCCAGCCTGTCTACAATCACTGAAGTTCTACTCAGCCTTCGTAGGACATTCAGAATCGATGTGTCTTCTTTCTGGGAACATTTAGTTCACAGCAGAAACCCATAGCTGTCGACTATCATCATGAGAGCATTGTTACCGCTTGGCTAGCTCTCCGTTGGGTCGCGGGTTTCTGGGGGAGTCCCTTTGGCAGGAGAACACGAGGAAGCTGATGGCTTGTAGAAATGAGAGACAAATTTCCCAAATCCACAGCAACTTTATTGAACAGGGGCAGTGCTTATATAGCAGTCTTAGGAGAAGGCAGAACAAAGGATTTGGTGAAGCTTTACAATTACATATGTTACTAATAGGTCAAAACTCATACATTAACCAGAACTCATTATCTATTTCATGATTGACGAGACACGGGGCACGCAGAGCAGGAAACCAAAACATTACAAAGTTTAGTCAGGAAATGAATTTTCTTTGAAGTAAAAATGTAGAAATCTTAAGATAACCTTTACCAAGGAAATAACATTTAAGAAAAAAGGAGCATCAATAGTTTTTAACATGATCAATTAGTTCTTACTTGTTAGCTCTTAATTACAAGTCATAATTGAAAAGTTACAGGACACTGAGTAGTAATTGCTATGTCACAGTAGAAGTTTCTTGGCAGTAGATATTGGCTTTATATCTCTATCCTAAATCTAGAGCAAATATATCTTAATATCCTAAGGTTAATAGTTTCTTTTAAGTTTTTATTAAAGTAAAAGACCTTATTCCTATAGCATCCTAAACTACTTATTAATTTTCTCTAACTCTCACTGCTAATCTAAAGTTTAAATCTTTGCTGAAAACTAAGAGCCGTTCCACTGCTTGCTCCAACTAACAGTCTTGTTTTTGTAGGACAATTGGCTGGTGTAAAGTAATTTATCTTTTGCCTAACCTTGCTGGGAGTGTCAGGACTCAGGCATTCAGTGGCTGCATAGAACTAGGAAAACTGTTTAACCTGTTCCTTTACTTAAATAGGGAAATGGGATTGAAGAGTCTTTTTATTTTAATTGTTAAAGAGGAGTTTTTACTTTATTTTAAATGGAATGATATATTTTGTTTTTATTACACATATCACTGGAACTTGTTTTTCTATAGACACAGTCATATATAATTGTTCTGTTTTCCAATTTGTCACAGGTCTTTGCATTGTAATGTATATTGTGAGAGAAGTCTATTTTTAAGTCTATTTCTGACTCAAGACTTACAGACCATTCTTGCTGCCAGGAAAAAGCCCTGTGCCCAAGAGAGGCATTTTAATTGCCAATTACTGGCACATTCAAACAGTTTGTTTTGTATCTATTAGCTGGCCCTAAGAAAGGATCTTTATTGTGCTCAGTGTTATGCTAAGTCCAACACCAGAAAAACGTAATATCCTAGGAAAGCATCTCAATCTCAGGGTGATCTTAGCCGGGTATTCTGCCAGGGACCTCCAGGGGGTCCAGCCCCGCAGGACACATCTCCTCCGCTTGTTTTGAATATGATTTCTCATATTACTTTACACAAGCGACACTGGAGTGGTGTGGCAGACGCGCAGGTGGATGCCGCAGAGCATGAAGCACAACTTTTCTGAGCAACGAGTCAACAGAAGAAGTGGTCACATTTTAATTTTCTGAGTCCATGTTTAGATAAGAAAATTTCACATTAGTGAAAAATTAGCTCCAATCACACATGTGAAGGGTCATCTGAAAAATTTAAGGGGGTTGGTCCATGCAGATAGCTGTTCCTGTTCTTGGGGGCTCAGTGCAAAGCTGGGAGACATTCATTCTTTGTTCTAGAGGAGCATCTTAGAAAAGCAGGCTGGAATTCATCCAGGGAAGGTCCTGGATGTGGGGTTCAATAGGGACAGTATAATGGATTATTGGGGGTAAGAATTTTATTAGAAGAGTTATTAATGGAATTGACAGACAGACAGACAGACAGACAGACAGTGTGACAGGAGCTCTGAGGAGAGTTCTGGCCCAGGAACTGGGGACAAGACAGTGGTAGGGGTTCTGAAGAGGAAGCAGCAGGAAGAGAGGAGTCAAGCCTATGTGGCAGGGTGAGGATCGCTTCTTAAAACTCTGAGGAAGGGGGTTTCATAGCAACAGTCTGCAGCCAGGCAGCTGGTCCTTGCAAGATGTGGCCACCAGTATCTTTTTTGATGTGAACTTAGTTCCCCAGGTGGAAAACCCTGTCACCTGGGAGTCTGTTATCGAGGGACTCACAGATCTGTCTCAGTAAGTAGCTGCTGATGTCTGGGAGAGGGGAGAGCTGTGCAGGGATTGTGTCCTGAGGAGCCATCTGGTCTGGATTCTAACATTACAATCCCAAACTCAATTCCAGAGCAAGGATGCCAGGCCACAGGCTGCTTCTCCTACACATGCCAGTGTTATTTCTGGAGTTGCTGTGTGTGATGTGAGTGACTCTTGGACACACAGTGATCTGTCACCTAGGACATATGGCTGTCCTCTGATCACCAGCTTCTGCCACCATCAAGCGACAATCTCTTCATCTTAGGGTTTGCATCATGTTCCACATGTGTATGTTCCCTTGTTAGGAAAAACAGTTCGGAGGAGCAGTAAGAGGGGGGTCAGGTTGATATTAAATGGTTTCTATGGACCATTAGACAGCCATATTAAAATAAAGACCAGATCCCTAACGTGCCCATGAGGCAGGCACAGGCTGCCACACTCACTGGCTCAGGCTCCTTGCCTTCCGTCCCTTGGTCTTTAAATCCATAGCTCCTTCCTATCTGAGAGCCTTTCATCTGAGGGAACTTTTCTAGACATCTTTGCCTGGTCTACATAGCAAGTTAAGCTGGGGCTACAAAGAGACACTGTCTCAAAAAACAAACAAACAGAATCAAAACAAAACAAACCAAAACAAAAAAACCGGGCTGGAGAGATGGCTCAGTGGTTAAGAGCCCTGACTGCTCTTGCAGAGGACCCGGGTTCGATACTCAGCACCTACATGATGGCTAACAACCATCCATATCTTCAGTTCCAGGGGATCAAACACCCTCCTTTGACCAACTCCGGCATTGCATGACCCTAGGGCACTTACACACATGCAGACAATATAGTCATACACATAAAAAAAAATAAAAAATATTAAAACAAAATAAAACAAACAACAAAAACCACCAAACTAACCAAACAACAGCTCCCTGAAAGCCCTAATAAAATAAAACTCTGTTTGGTATTTGTAATAGTTAACATAATGGTAAATCTTTTAAAAGTTATCAGAGAACCCTCCTCTATCCTGTCATTCACTACTCGTGACTTTCTTTCACACTGAAATCCTAAATAGGATGGCGTTGCTGTGGGCAGAGGTCATCTCTAACATGAAACAAGCTCTTTGTGGGGTGGCCTCTGTCTGCAGATCACAAAGTCCTGAACAGACCCTTCATTCATATGCTCTTTTTCTACCTTTTCCTTGGACTCTGAAGGCTCTGCCTCTTGCTTCTCTGTTCCTAAGGGTTTCAGTGGCGGTTGGTTTCCATGACAAATCCTCACAGTGAACTTCTGAGCAAACAGAGCCCATTCAAGCTTCGAAGAAGATGGATTAGCCAAGAAAGTTCTGTTGTAGGAAGCTGAGAGTGAGGAGAAGAAGAGGCCTCTGTGCACTTTTGCAAAAGGGGGTGGTGTATTAGTTAGGGTTCTCTAAAGACTCAGGAGCAGAACGGGTAGGAAGAAGATGTATTCAAAGGGGACTTATTAGATGGCTTACATAATATGGTCTGGGTCGTTCAACAACAGCTGCCTTTATACGGGAGAGGCTGAGAACCAGGTTGTTGTTCACCTATGAGGCAGGAGGCTTCAGCAGTGTCAACCTGGCACTGAAGGCCTGGAGGATTCCTGGAGAGCCAGTGGACTTCAGTCCATGTTGGAAGCCTGAAAAGGCTCAGTTCTGATATTAGCGAAGGAGCATAGCGGCAGCAGTCACAGCAACAGCCACAGCGGGGTAAATGAACTTGCCAGTAGGCAGGGAAGGCAGCAGGCGAGTGGCAAAGCTTTCCTGTCACCACTTTGTCTGGGCTGCTGCTGCAAGGCACTGCCGACATTTAAGGTAAGTCTTCCCACTTCAAACCCAATCAAGAAAATCTCTCACGGGTGTGTTCAGAGGCTTGCCTCTTAGTTGATTCCAGATTCAGTCAAGTTGACAGCCAGGTTTAACCATTACAGGAGGTAGTGCGAAGGAGGAGTAGGGTAGATTTGGGAGGAAGGTGGACATGAGTTTCTGAAGGAATCCTGTGAAACCCAGTCGACCACAGGGCTCATCTCAAGTCCAACTGCCCAGAAGATCTGGAAGCCGATGGCTTGACCATGTAGCCCAAATCACATCATCCTTGAGAAGTGTTAGCAATAAAATCTGATGGTTCATTTTCAAAGGTGCCTCCAGCCAGCTTAGGTCCAATTACAAATGAACAGAAAACACTAGACCTTGCTATTGCTGTCTAGTTTATCTATTCCCTGCACTCAAACTCTGTGAAGTTACCCCCAAATAGGTGTTTAGAATAGAAAATTACAACTGGGCATGGTGGTGCACACCCTTAATCCCAGCACTCAGGAGGCAGATGCAGGTGGATCTCTGTGAGTTCAAGGCCAGCCTGGTCTATATCGTGAGATCCAGGATGATAGCTGAGGCTACAGGAAGACCCTGTCTCAAAAACAAACAAACAAACAAACAATAGAAAATTACTAACACCTAAGCTTGTGGGAAAGATCACACATTTAATAAACTTGAAAATAAACAGCATGTAAAACACAGAAAGGAATACACGTAGACACGTTTTTTGCTGACAGTGTGGTGCAGCCATTGTTCGTTTGTTGGACTCCTCAGGTTCTATCCTGTGAGCTGCTCTAATAAATCTCATTTCATCAGTTCTGATTCTTTAGAGATCAATAATACAAGGGTGGAACTTGGGAGGGGAAAGAAATTGAGGCCTAGGGCTTTGAAGTGTGTGTGAAAGCCATGTGCATATGTATGTGTATAGATGTATGTGCTTGTGTGTGAAGACCAGAGGGCAACTTTAGCTGTGTTCAGGGGACCATCACTTTAGATTTTATTGTGTGTCTGTGTGTGAGTGCAGGTGTCCTCAGAAGTCAGAAGTGTCAGACACATGGTAGCCAGAGTTACAGGTGGTCATGAGTCACTTGACATGGCCTCTGGGAACCAAACTTCTTTTTTAAACTTTTTTTTGGGGGGGTCTTTTTGAGGCAGGGTCTCCCTGTAGCCCTATCTGGCCTAGAGCTTGCTATGTAGACCAGGCTGGCCTTGAACTCACAGAGATCCACCTGCCTCTGCCACCCAAGTGCTGGGATTAAAGGCTTGCACCACCACGCCCAGCCTAAGATAGTTCTTAGCCACCATGTGGGTGCTGGGATTCAAACACAGGTCCTCTGCAAGAGCAGTCAGTGCTCTTAACTGCTAAGCCATCTCTCCAGCCCCCCCTTTTTTTAAAAAAAACTTTATTTTTATTTTATGTGTATGAGTATATTGCCTGCAAGTATGTAAGTATATCCATGTCATGCAATGCCTGTGGAGGCCAGAAGGCATCAGATCTCCTAGAACTGGAATTGCAGGTGAATGCTAGCTACCATGTATGTAGGTGCTGGGACTTGAACCTGGGTCTTCTACAAGAGCACCCAGTTCTCTTAAGAGCAGAGCCACCTCTGCAGCCCCCTTAAAATTTTTTATTACATTTTATTTTTGTGTGGAGATCGGAGGACAATTTGAGGGGATTGCCTCCCTCTTTGCACTGATACCTTGTGGGGTTGTTTGTTTGTTGTTTGTTTGTTTGTTTGTTTGTTTTTGGAGCTCTGGCCTGGGCTTGCAAGCAGGCTAGGCTGTCTGGTCAGTGAGCCCTAGGGATCTGCCTGTCTCTTCCTCCCCAGCTGTCGGATCACAACTACACACACCACCACACCTGGCTTATTTTATTTTATTTTATTTTATTTTATTAATATGGGTTCTGGGAATGAAAGCCAAGTTCTTATGGTTGTACTTTACCAACTGAGCCAATGCCCCAGCCCAAGGCACAAGGCTCTGTCATAACTCATATTTGTCTCTATATGTGCCCAGGGCCTGGACCATTCCCTGGATATACAATAATGTAAATACTGTAGAAAGAGGGGGTTGAATTAAAATAAATGAGAACTCTGTGACTGTCTAAGTTCTTCCAAAGACTCATCAACACAGATAGCTTCAGATGAAGAATGACTGGGCCAAGGAAAGCTCACTGTCTGATTATTAGGTCATCTCCATAAGCTACCATTGTTCACAGCTCAAGGTCAACCACTGAGAGTTGTAACATAGGACACTACAGACCATCTTTGTCTAATCTCCAATTATTCCTTGACATTATTTTTTAAAAAGGACTTATTTTTAAATGATGTGTTTGTATGTATACATATGCACGTGAGTGCAGGTATTCTTGAAGACTAGAGGCACGAGATTCCCCAGAGCTGGAGTGACTAAAGGTGGTTGTGAGCTGCCCAACATGGGTGCTGGGTTCTGAACTTGGGTCCTCTGCTGCACAGAGCAGTTGTTCCATGTGGAGGACCTGGAACCAAGCAGAAGGGAGCTCTAATGGCAAGAGCATATTGCTTTACGTTCAGCACGACACACAGCATGTTCTATTTGTTTCAGGCACAGTCTTCTGATCTAGGCTGTACTGTGACATTATTTCTGTTTTACAGATAAGCAGATTGGAAATGTGCTGTATATAGAGCTGCATATCAGATGTCTGCCAACATCTGATTGTAAGCTGTCTACCCCCCTTTGTGGGATCTACTGGGAGTGTTCTAAGGATAGACTCTGCAATGCCAATTGCTAGGAGGCTGCAGACAGGAGAGAACAAACAGGAAGCAGGAAGGCAGCAAGGAAGCCCTTAGATTCTCCAGAGCCACTCCTGATCTGTCTGTGTGCTGAGCTGCCTACAGGCAGTCTATAAACACCATCTCTCTAAGAGGTTGGTCGGCTCAGAGCTTTGTGAATGAAGAATGGACTCGGGCCTGAAAAACTTTCTCCTTTAGCCAGAGATCCAAAGGACGGAGTTTACAACACGCTTTGTAGACTAATGCCACCCATCCATGATGCCGGTGTCTCAGGGCCTCAGCAGGAGGAGGACACTCAGGGGGTGTTGGCCGAGTATTCACAGAGGAAGAGACATTGGAATTTTACTTGCATTGGAGAATCTCTGAGCACACTGAGCAGGGAAGTTGTTTCACAGTTAGTCACCATGGTGGGTAGAGGAGTTGGTATAGTTCTGTCTTCCCTTGTACTCCACTCCCCATTCCATGGTCAGCTGTATCTATTGTTCCCCAGGCTGTATGTCTTTCATCATGGAGTCCTCTAGCATGAGTGACAAGTTGGAATGATGATCTGGTGAGGTCTAGTAACATCTGTCTGTCACAAAGGAAGCATGGTATCCGCCTGCCCATTGTTTTGGAAGCATCAAGAGAATAGCTCAAGGTCACAGGTGAAGAGGTTAGAGTTGCTTTCCATCTGGGCTGGGCTGGGCATGGAGTAGGGAGTTTCCCTGGCGGTGGGTGGGTTACTTACGTGCATTGACTTCCCAAGGCAGCTGTGACGGATGGGATGGGAGGGTAGAAACGACAGGAGTCTGTTCTCTCATCTCTGGAGGCTGTACATCTACTACACTGGAATGTGGGCAAGGCCATGGCCTCTGAAGACTCTGGGGTAGCTGTCCAGTCCCTCCAGCTTCTGGTAGCTCCAAGAGAGACTTGGCTTGTGGCGATATCACTTTCACCTTTCTCCTCTAGGTGTCAACTCTTCCAATAATTGCTTTGCTTTGGGGGAGGGGGTGCTGGAGAGATGGCTCTGTGGTTAGGAGCACTGGTTGCTCTTACAGAGGACCCAGATTCCATTCCCAGCACCCACATGGTGGCTAACTACTTTCTATAACTCCAGTTCCAGGGGAATCCAATGCCCTCTTCTGACCTTCACAGGCATTGGAGGACATGGGTACACTCACACACAGGCAGGCAGGACACTCATGCATATAAAATAAAAACAATTAAGAAAATGAAAAAAGAAGGCTTGTTTTGGATTTAGGGTCCAACACTAATGCCAAGTGATCTTATCTTGAGAGTCTTTTATTATTATTTTTTATGTGTATGAGTGCTTTGCTGCGTGTATGTAAGTGCACACTTGCCATGCAAAACCTGAAGGTATCAGAAGAGGGTGTCAGGGCTCTGGCAGAGGAGTTATGGAGGTTTGTTAGCCTCCATGTGGGTGCTGGGAACTGAACACAAGTCCTCTGGAAGAGCTGCCAGTGCTCTTAACCACTGAGTCATCTCTCTAGTCCCTCATCTTGAGATTCCTGTGTGTGTAGGTCAGAGCTTGACAAGGCTATGGTTTGAATGAGACTGTCCCTATGGGCTCCAAGCACTGGAGTATTTGGGCTCAGTTGGTGGTACTGTTTGTGGAGGTTTGGGAGATGTAGCCTTGCTCAAGGAGGTTCGAACACTGGGGGCAAGCTTTGAGAATTTTGGAGGTTCGAACACTGGGGGCAGGCTTTGAGAATTTATATCTTCATCTGTTCTCTCTCTCTCTCTCTCTCTCTCTCTCTCTCTCTCTCTCTCTCCTTCTTACAAGTGTTTGAAGGTGTGAGCTCTTGGCTTTCTGCTCCTGCTGTGCCTCCCTCCCATGATGAACTCCCCCCCTCTTTGGAGCTGTAAGCCAAATAAACTCTTCCTTCTGGACATTGTCTTCATCATGGTGTTTTAGCACAGCAACACAAAGTGACTAATAAAGGTGTCTTTTTCAATCCTTTCTTATTTTTCTTATAAATACTTTTTATATATTTTTTGAGAATTTTCACAGGATGTGCTTTGATCATATTCCCTCCCTGGTCCTCTCCATAACTCCTCCCACTTGCAAACACTGTGGATTGCAATTACCAGTGTAGTAAGAAATGCCCATCGGTGCAGTAGTGGCACAAATGTTACAGGGGCAACCAAGCTTTTTCTGATTGATTTAAGATTTGCCCTACACAAGGAAACACATTCCTGGCATTGTTGAATCTGACCAAGAACCCATGGTTGGGGAGCTCAGAGGTTCTGGAAGTGGACTTCTCCTATTATTTTGCTAAATGGATACAGTGTCATATTGCTACCACCTTATTGTTATTTTTAATTTAATTTATTAACTTATGTTTTATGTGTATGAGTGCTTTGCCTGGATGTATATAAGTGTACCCATGGTGTACAAAACCCACAGAGGCCAGAAGAAAGTGTCAGGTCACTTGGAACTGTGGTTATGGATGGTTGTTAGCTGCCATGTAGGTGCTGGGAATTGAACCCGGGTCCTCTGGAAGAAGAGCAAGTGCTCTTCACTTCTGAGCCATCTCTCCAGAATCTTATTTTTTGAGACAAGGTCTCTCACTGAAATTGGAGCTAACCAGTTTAGTTAGCTTGGCTGGCCTACCCAGAAACACCCCAAGAATATTCTCCTGCCTCTGCCCCCTAGTGCTGCAGTTATAGGTGGGTACCGTGGTACCCAGCTTTTTTCTTTTTTAACATGTGGGTGCTGGGGATTGAACTCAAGTCCTGACATCCTCCTCTGGCCTCTGTATATCATAATGGTATACACACACACACACACACACTATACATATATATATATATATATACACACACACACACATACCACACATGCATGTCCATATACCACATACACACATGTACATGTATGCACATAACTGTCCTCCCCCCAAACAAAAAGCTCTCCCATTTAAAAAATCTTGTACATTTTTTCTTTTTCTTTTTTATACTTTTGTGGGGGGAGCACATGCATGTGGAGGTCAGAGGAAGCTATGGGGGGTTGGCTCTGTTTTTTTAGCAGGTGGTTTCTGGACATCAAACTCAGGTTGTTAGGCCTGGAAGAAAATGCCTTTACCTCCTTAGCCATGCCAGCTCTGACTTATACTTTCAGAACAAATGCAGATCTTCAGTTTTACTAAGCTAGTAAAATAATAAGCCAGTTTTACTAGCTATATTTTGAAGCTAGTATTTCTTTAAATACTAGCTTCAAAATATATGAGACATTTATGTTATCTTGAAAATAAATAAGCATTTTTTATTCAAAAGTTTTCATGTAGAAACAAAGTCATGTGGGTACTCATCTATAGTGAAATAGGTGGAGGGAGACAAAAGATCATTATGAAGTTATTGGCTGCTGAAATCCAATGAGTTCAGACCTCCTTTCTAAGAGCAAACTTAAAAATGCCTAGTCAGGTCTGGATATTTAAATGTAAAAGAAAGGAGAGGGGCTAGAGTGATGGCTCAGTGGTTAAGAGGACTTGGTGCTCTTGATCCAACTGACTATAACTCTAGCTCCATGTGATCCAGTGACCTCTGCTTGCTTCTTCAGACACACACACACACACACACACACACACAAATGGAAAATAAAGTGTTGTAGGGATAGCTCAGTGGTTAAGAGCACTGACTGCTCTTGCAGAGAACTGGCTAACAACCACCTGTAACTCCAGTTCTATGGAGATCTGACACCCTCTTCTGACCTCCAAGGGTATTGTATGACACAGGTGCACTTGTCAGTATTGTTATCAGTATTGTATGACATACGTGCAGATAATAGACTCATACATAGAAAATAAAAATAATAAAATATTTCTTAAAATCTAAAAAAAACATTTTTATTTTTTCTAGGGGACAAATCCTTTTCAAAAACAAAACATCTTTCATTATGACCCCATGTTCCATGGTGCTGCTTAGATTCAAAAGTTTAGAAACATCCTAAATACCCATGTGTAGGAAGATCCAGTTTGAATTGGAGGCTAGTTCTCAGCTAGCACCCCTCAGGGCACAACGTGGATGGGAGTCAGGGGACTTCTCTAACCCTGCCCCAAGAAGAAGCAGACAATGGGGCCCAGGTGGGTGATGCTGGGTGGAGCAGAAGTGTGCAGTGGCTCAGAATTGGGGGTCTGTGATTGGCTCTGGGAGCTGATGTCATTTGCTTATAAAGGCAAGCTGTATAGCAGGCAGTAAATCAAATCCTCCATTAAACCATCCAGGAATTACACAATTCCTGGCCGTCAATTTTTGCGAGCATACAGGCCAAAGCAGGCTTGCATTTCATTCGGGTGACCAGTGGGTTGGACAGGGATCCTTGGACCACCAATCTGGATAGCTGGTGTGGTGAAGTAAGTTGTGAGTGGAAATAGGCTGAAGATAGGCCATCAGTCATCAGCCTGAAAATCCTGTCCAGGAGCCAGCAGTCTCTGGGCAGGTGGGAAATCATGGCCAAGAGCAGGAAACGTTCTGTTGTCCCAGGCTAAGGGCCTGAGTTGGAGGTTATGAAAGTAACCGACTGGTCTCTGCGACGAGAGGTCAGTTTTCTATAGTGGCTGCAGGCAGGTACTGTGATCCCCTTCCCTTAGCAGGGCTATGTCGTACCAGCTCATGGCAAAGGAAGCTTCCTACATCCGTGGACAGGTAAAACCATGAGCAGATGGGGGTTAGCCATGATGTGGTCCTCTGTATCAGCAGCCAGGCTGCACTGGCATCCTGTGCATCAGCAAGGATGAAGCTCACAGAATGAGGATGAAGAAAGCAAGGTGTGGAGAAAGATTCCTCCCACAGGAAGTTGAAAACAAGCCAAATAAATGTCCTGGGAGTGAAAGCCTGCTAGGGAGGTGCTTTCCCACGTCACTCTCTCCAGCCTCGGTGTCATACCTTGATTATGGATACATGCATGGAAAGTAATAGTAGAAATTCCCATGACTCAAGGTCACATGCACTCCATTTAGGAGGATGGTCCCCCTAGGAAGAAGTGAGAAGGAAGGCATTGCTGTTGCGTTCCTAATGCAAGGAACAACTATGTTCTCACTTTTATTTCTGAAGGACAATTACATAGAAAAACATTGCAATTTGCTGTGAGATTGATGATAGGACTAACAGGGATTCACTATTACTCTGCAATTTTCCATATGTTTTAAGTATTCCCCCCCACAAGCTCCCCATTTTTCCATTGATTGAAGAATTTATGCATTGATCTTAAAGGTGACACATAGAGCTGGGGATGTGGTTTAGTTGGTAAAGTGCTTGCCTTCCATAAAAAAAGTCCCAAGTTTATCCCCAGAACTGCATAAGCCAAGTATGGTGGTCCACACCTGTAACACCAGCACTCAGGAGGTAGAGGGAAGAGGATCAGAAGTTCTAGGTTATCCTTGGCTACATATCAAGTTTGATTCCAGCCTAAGACCTTGTCTTAAAAAGTAAGTAAATAAATAAAAAGACACACACCCTAAATCAAACTGGACCAGATGCTGAGTCAAGGTACCTAGATATACTGTGAATAACTCAGTAGTTTAATTTTTAAGTTTATTTTATGTGTACAAGTGTTTTGCTTGCATATATATATATATATATATATATATATATATGCACCACTTGAGTGCAATGCCCACAGAGGCCAGAAGGAAGTGTCAGATCCCCTAGAACTGGAGTTACCTACAGCTGTTAGCCAACCACGTGGGTTCTGGGACCCGAACCCAGGTCTTTTGCAAGAGCAGTCAGTGCCCTTAATCATGGGCCCTACATAACTATAGTTTTAGGTTAACTAAACCTGTTTCTTCATCTGTAATTGGGGATCATTTCTTGACTGGCTACTTCCCAGGGAAGTTGTGAGAGTAAATAAAGCCATAATAAGTGGAAAACGACCATCGGCAGACAGGCACCAGACATTCATTATTAAATTTTAGGCTGATACCAGCTGTGATGTAGGTATTGTTTTACACATTTTTTCAGGTGCTCTTCCTTCCCCCAACCACTCCCTGCTGGCAGGAGATGGGTAAAGGACTTGAGGGATGGATACACATAGTGGTAGACAATGACCCATGGCCTGACACAGGAAGCTCTGACCAACAAGAGACCATGATAAATAGCCAGGTGGACCCAATCTTTTTGAACAATCTTAGAAATACAGAGTGAGTCAGCCAGGGGATAGCAGAGGCTGAAGCAGAGAGAATAGGCAGTGAGGGCACTGAGGAAGGAAGGATTCCCTCAGCCCTGGAGCAACTTAGTGGATGGTATAAATAAGCTGAAACTAGGAAACAGAATAGTTGCTGGTTGATAGTGATGAGAACCATAAAGGGAAGAAAAATGAGTTGCTGAAGGGCCCTAAAACAGACATCGACAACCGGTGGGGTTGTATCTGTCAAGGTACTAGTAGGAGGCACACGGCACTTACAAAAAAGTGCTGGGAAAGAGTTGAACGAAGGTAGCTGGGCATGAGGGTGCATGTCTGTACCAATATTTGGGAGCTGGAGACAGAATGGTCAGGAGTTCAAGACCAGGGTCAGCTACATCACAAGTTCCAGAACAGTCTGGACTATGTGAAACCTTATTTATTTATTTAGTCTTTTTTTTTTTTTTTTTTTTTTTGAGACAGGGTCTCCCTGTAGTCCCAGCTGGCCTAGAACTCGCTATGTAGACCAGGCTGGCCTTGAACTCACAGAGACCGGCCTGCCTCTGCCTCCTGATGCTGGGGTTAAAGGTGTACACCATCACGGTTGGTTGAAACCTTGTCTTAAACAAAAAAATAAACAGTCAAACAAATGAGTTAGAAGTGGGCCACACAGGGCTAAGAAACCTAACAAGAGATGATTGAAGCATTTGAGTGTTGGTAACTTATGGGAAGCCCTTGACATTCACAGCCCTCAAGGGGCAAGAAGAGGGGCTGGTACCAGAGGGTGTGGAGCTCCTCATGGTAGGAAAGAGGCATCCAAGAGGAGCTGGAGCTTTAGGCAGAGAAACAGCTACAGGTACACGAAACCTAGCAGGAAAGGAACTGGGCCAGGTGGGGGTGTACCGCAGCCTTTCTCCCCTGATGTCCTGGGATTGCCTCTCAGTGCCTGATATTGGCCCATCCCAACCAGAACAGAAAGCAAGGGAGCTTGACCGATCCATTCAGATCAGCAGTTGGGTAAAGAAAAACAGAGACCAGACTCAGAGGAACAGATTAAAAACGGCTCAGGACAGTGATGTAGTGTCCCAACAATCTGGGATCTAGCTTTTTCTAGAAATTTCTTAGGAGCTCTCCTAGGGCTCATGCCTACTGCTTTCATTTATATCCACACAGCACCTCTCAGGACATAGGATACTCTTTCTCACTCCCTGTTCTTTCCTCTGAAAATGGCCCAATGGGGCTAGAGTCCTTGTTGCTTTTGCAGGAGACTGGAGTTTGGTTTTAAGCATCCAGATCAGGAGGCTTACAATCACCTGTCAGTCCAGCTTCAGGGGATCTGTCAACCTCTTTTGGCTTCCCCAGGCAGCTGCACTCACAAACACTGACCCCCCCAACACAAACAAACAACATAAATAAATAATATCAAATCTTTGGAAGTCTAAAGACTCTTTAGACTTCCAAAGATTTGATATTATTTATTTATGACAAAAGCATGTTTCTTCTACACTGAAAGTAGGAGAACCTGAACTAAAAGCTGTACCTAGATCTAGAACCACATTCCTTTCACCCCAACACACCAAATGGGCACACGTGGTACAAAGTTCATGAACTCATAAAGAAGCCCTTGACCCTCAAGTTATTTTACAGGAAACCAGTGGAACATTTTGGAATGTGATGGTGCCACATACAAAGAGTTATTTTAGGAAGATGCCACTAGCAGAAAGCAGCTTAGACGGGAAGAGGGACGTGGACATTTAACTTTGCAGTAATGATGAGTTTTGACTTGAAGATATGAGCAGGAAGAGGGACAGTGTATCTGTGAAAGGTCAGAGAACTGTCACTAGCTAAGTGGAGAAGGAGGCAGGTAGGCCAGAAGTTCAAAGCCACACTCTGCTACATAGAAAGTGCTAGAACAGCCTGGACCTTGTCTTATATAAGCAAAAGAGTTAGAAGGAAGGATTAGTTAAGATGGGCAACACAAAGTAGCTAAGGGGATGAGGGAGTAATGGAAGCAGACACCTGCTAACTGCAGAGTATCCCACTTAAAGCTGTGGGAGTGGAGGAACTCGGTAAGTAGAGACCTGAACCAGGTGGACAGTGAACCGTGGGTCTGCCTGTGACCACAGAAGCGAAGACAAGAGCCGGTGCCCCAGCAAGCCAGGAAGGGCAGCTGACACAGGTCTCACCACGAAGCCCAGGAAGACCTCGAACTCATGCTCTTCCTGCCTCAGCTTTCTAAGTGCTGGGATTACGTGCGTGTCACCATGTCTAGAAAAACAGGCATCAGCATAGTGCTAGCAGTGAACTTGAACACTGCTGGCTTCCCAGATGTTCTGGATAGGGGAGTGGACAGTTGTTTCCTTGGGCTTCCCACATCCCTAGCAGCCCCTCCCTTTCTAGTGCTCTGCTGGGAGTGGTATGTGGCAGAAGATAAACGTGCACGAGGCGAATGGGAGGGAGGGCCCACTCCTTTTGGATGTGACTAGTGGGTGTGGCTGGTTTTCTGTTGGACAAGGGAAGATTTCCACATAGTTCTTATGAAGGAACACAAAAAGCTAAATGACCCACCCAAGGGGCTATTTCTATAAAGAGCAATACATAGACCAGAATCTTGGTCTTTTCTAGGGAACCAGAAGCCCAGAATTCCTGATGTCTGGTAAATTCCGATGTCTGGCATGGTGGCATGTGCCTGTAATCTCAGAACTGGGCTGGAGATACAGAGAACTGGGAGTTCAATGGGAGCCTGGCAAGACTCTTTCAAAACAACAGTCTCCCCTATGTCTGAATACTTCTGGGTTCTAGGCATTTTGGATAAGAATGTCCAACCTGCATTTCTTTTACAGAATTAAAACATGACTGTTGTTGTGTGTGAGTACATACATGCCCCAGCATGCATGTGGAGATCACAGAGCAAGTTTCAGAGTTTGTTTTCTCCTTCCCCCGGGGGTTCCAGGCATCAAACACAGGACCTGAGGCTTGTGGGGCAGGCAAGTGCTTTAACCCACTGACCAATCTTGCAGGTACCAATCTTCATTTATTATGAAGGAAGTATGATGCCTCTACTGCTAACACCCAAGCTTTGCAAATAAGTACAGGCTTGAAGAAGACCCAGAGTATAACAGGATCCCCAGGAAGAGTTGGGGTGGGGAGGGACACATCATAGACAATGAGGGACCGGCTTCCAGCCAGGGAAGTTTCAGCAAGGTCAGAATGAGCAGGAACTGGGTTCTGGAGTGAGATGCTGCAGCCCCTCCCAGGGTTGTTATCTCCTGGACCCAGAGTCAAGTTCCTAGGGAGGTCTTGAGTGTCAGGGTGAGATGAAACTCTCCCTCACACCATTTCTCTCCACAGTGCTTTGAAATAAGGGGTCAGAGAAGACCTTGCCAACAAAAGGAGCCCCATGATGCTCCTTGCTTTCCGCTCTACCTCTCTCTTGACCTTGGCCCCTCTTCTTTAGCAGAGACTGCGGTGAAAAGTGTGCATTTATTTCCTACAGATGAGCTTCCCATGACCCCACTTTCCATCAAGTCAACAGGCAGATGCTTATATATTATATATAGGTTTTAACCTTACCAGAAACATTCTTTGTTTTTGGTTTTTTTTTTTGTTTTTTTTTTGAGACAGGGTATTCCTGCAGCCCCAGCTGGCCTGGAACTCGCTCTGTAGACCAGACTGGTCTTGAACCCACAGAGATCCTCCTGCCTCTGCCTCCCAAGTGCTAGGATTAAAGGTGTGCATGGCTTAAAGATGGTTCTTAGCGGGCACGTGGGACTCGAACCTGGGTCTTCTGCAAAAGTAGTCGGCGCTCTTAACCGCTGAGCTATCTCTCCAGCCCCAGAAACATTCTTAAGAAGATAACTGAGTAGAGCTGTCCAATCAAAGATGGACTCATGCTTGTTCACTGCCATCTGTTTTATTTGAAAATGTGTCTACACTGAAGTAAGTAACAACAATACAGGTGACAAAGATACCACAGCCCTTTCCCAGCAGACAATAAGTCCAGTATATGACTTGGGTTGGGTTGTCATTTTTTCAGTGAGGGTAGCAGAGTGGAGCTAGGAAAAGAAGATGGGCTTCTGTTTGGAATGTGAAAGACCAAGCTGAAGGTTATTCAAACCATGCGGCTCCTCTAACTCACCCCCTTTAACCGGTTGGTGTTCAAGTATGGAGCCTGCTGGGCTAGCCGAGTTGAGATAACACATGGACACACTAGGTTTTTTTTTTTTTTTTTTTTATAAACTCTTACCAGGTTAGAGGATATCAGGGTGGCATAGCCATAACCATAAAAGAGCATCTGGCCAGTGTTCAAAACTTTGTATAGCAACTGGTCAACACACAAAGAGCACCAGTGGAGTACACAGCCACAAATGGGATATCTATGTCACACCCCTCGTCAAGGCTCAGGAACCATTGCAGAAGAGGAGGCAAAAAGCCTGTAAGAGCCAGAGGGTGGACGGGAGCAAAACTGTCTTCTGGACATGACAGGATTGCTGCAGCCATGAACGAATGGCGGCTGTGGGGCTGGGGTTGCCTGCACCAGATGAAGCCAGTTGATGTCCCATCGTGTGTGTGTGTGTGTGTGTGTGTGTGTGTGTGTGTTTGTGTGTGTGTGTGTGTGTGTGAGTGTGTAGATGCTCACAGGCCTCTACCCCTTACTGAGGAGCTATGGACAGTTGATAGCTTCTGGGACAGGGAGAGTCAGTTTTCTTTAAGAGTGTGTTGGGTTGAGCATGCTTCAGTGGACGGCCCCACACCCAGGAGTATATGGGCAGCACAAACTGGAGTTGATGGGTGATTAAACAAACAAAATGGGCTGGAGAGATAGCTCAGTGGTTAAGAGCACTGGCTACTTTGGTGAGGACCCAGGTTTGGGTCCCTGCAACCATGTGGCAGCTAACAACCTCCTGTAACTCCTGTTCTAGGGGACTTGACACCCTCTTCTGGCCTCATTGGGCATTGTACGACATGGGTACACTTACATACATTCAGGGAATACACTCATACACATAAAATAAAAATAATAAAATATTTAAAAAAGGAAGGAAAGGGAGGGAATGAAGTGGGGGGAGTAGGGATCTAGGGGTGGTCTGGAGAGTGTTGGGGAGGAGACGGGGTGAATATGATCGAAGTACATTGTATGAAATTCTTAGAGATTTAAAAACAACAACGTGTGTTTAGGAAACGACGTCAGTGTGCTCACAGAAAGAGAAGCGCAGAGCTGGACGGTCCCGTGGCGCTGGACAGTCCTGTGGCAGGACGTCCCTATGGACTCTGTTATTTCTATCTTTTTAGTACGGCCCATGGAAAGATGTGTGTCATGAAGACTGGGAAAATCTTTTATTTTAAAATCAGACCTGAACATCCAGCTGCATAAAAACAATTAGGATTATACAAGGTTATCCTTGCTCGCCTTTCCTCTCCTCCAGAGGCAGAAAGCAGATGTTACAAACTGGTTGGCCTTATTTACCACACCAAAGCATAAGCTGGAATCCTCTCCGGTTGAGGACCAAGCTCAGTTCTTGGCTCTATAGAAGTTGAATCTCTACTCTTCTGTGGCATCCAGCTGCTTCCCTAACATCTGCGAGGAGATCTCCACAGTCTGGAACAAAGCAGCTGGTCTGAAGGTTTACATCCTAGGGAGGTGAGGAAGCAGCCACTGAACTCGGGTTCCCCATCACCGAAGGAAGCAGTAGAGGGGGCAGGTGGGAACAAGCCTTCCAATCACGATGGTATCCCTGGCTCACAAGTAGCTGGGTGACCTTCCCGAAGTGTAGATTTCCTGTTCGTGATCCTCAATGGACGCCTTTGAGAGGGTTTAACCAGACTCCCTAAAAGGTGCCACTCATTCCATCTGATCTAAGTTTAAATGTTCAACTTGATGATTCACACACACTTAAAAACAGACCAAACTAGACTGGAATGTGTACATTTCAACAGATCAGCAATTGCAAAATGCTTGTGCCATTCACCGACATAACACTGGATCCAAGGACTGCATGGCTGTGATAAACATTTCCAGATTCCTTTGCATCTTAACATTCACAGGGAACGGCTGGGACGAAGCTGTGGTTACAGTCACTAACTCCCCAACTGGTGAAGTATTGTCTTGGCTACAAGTCAGATTATGTAGTTTTGTTTCATTTTCTATGCATGTTGTCTTTAAAAACATCTTTTATAAAATTTATATTAAAAATTGTTTCCAAAGGCAAATGCTTAGAGGAGCCAAGTCCTGTCACATATTTTTCCTTTAGTAGTTCTGGGAAGCGGAGGGGTCACCATGGCTTCGAGTGGGGTGACACCACCCCATGGGTCATCTTCTTCCGCAAGCAGAGGAGAGGGAATGGGAAATCAGAGACTCTTTTTTTCAGATATGTTGGGAGAATTGCCTGATCCTTTCAGCTCTTTATGGCCTACGTAAATTAAGAAAGAGAATTATTACTTCTTTTACTGGCATTGTGACTAGTACCCCCCATCGTCATGAGTCACCGTTCCTATTGTCCCTTTCTCTGTTTTTCAGTGTCGGAAACCCATGTCCTTTTATCTTAGTCATTCCCCTCCACACCTAACCCTCACACAGCCAGGGTCAGCATCCCAGGCATTTCCAATCATGATACATGGTTGTCTGTCAATCTACCTCAGCTGTAGGTCATCCATCGTTTCTCCTCCCCATCCATGATCCATCATATTTCTCCCCAACTGAACTAAGAAAGGGTTTTCCTCTAGTCCTGAATGTAAACATTGTGAATTCTTAAGGTTTAATCAGGAGCAAGACTATCTTCCCCCTTATTGTTAATGCTAGAAAGATACAGTGACTCAGCCGGGCGTGGTGGCGCATGCCTTTAATCCTAGCACTCGGGAGGCAGAGGCAGGCGGATCTTTGTGAGTTCAAGGCCAGCCTGGTCTACAGAGTTCCAGGTCAGCTGGGGCTACAGGGAGACCCTGTCTCAAAAAAAAAAAAAAAAAAAAAAAGAAAGAAAGATACAGTGACTCAATCTACATAGCAGTAGGGTAAACCCAGCAGGTGTAGAGGAAGGATCTAAATGCAAAAGACCCCTACCCAGTGCAATTTCTCATTGGAACAAGGACCTGGCTCTGTGACAGACAGGTGCTTTTCCAGAACTCACCTGCCTCTGATGGCTGGTGGGTGCGAAGGGATTAGGAATCAAGTTAAAACTTGGTTTGGGTTTTCTTTCAAGTTTGGTTAGTTGAATGAGACAAATCTGCTCAGATCTCAAAGGAAGCCAATCTTGGGTTCAATCTGTTTCAGAAACTTATAAATCCAAAACTGACATCTATGCTGGGGAAATTCAGAAGCAGGATTTATGGAGGTGGTGGGCTTTTGAACATGACCCTATGTGGTGCTTTCTATGAGTTCACAGGTTGGAGCTGCGGGCAGGATTGCCTTAGTTCACATATCACTCAGGGTTAAGGAGATACTTACGAGAACCTTCCTGAGATTTTCCGCATAACCACAATGACGATCCCTCCAATGAAGGCAATGGCTAACAAGACCCCAACTATGATTCCAACCAGGGTCACTACTGCCAAGCCACCTGAATGCAAAGGGAGAAAAAATTGAGTCCTGAGAAGAAATATGCCTGCAAGCAACAGCACTGTCCGTCTTTTTTTTTTCCTTTCTTGGTGCCAGAGATCAGACTTAGGGCCTTGAGCATGTGAGGCAAACACTCTGCCACGAAGCTACATCCCCATCCTTGTTCTAAGCCCACCTTATTACTGAAAAGATTTCTGAGTTTCTGTATCTATCATGCACAATACACTGGGTTCACCGTTTCCATATGATCAGTCAATGATAAAAGTCTTGAAGAAACAGGCTGGAGAGATGGCCTAGTGGTTAAGAGTGCCGACTGCTCTTGCAGAGGACCCGGGTTCGATCCCCAGCACCCACATGGTGGCTGAGAACTGTTCGTAACTCCAATTCCAGGAGAACTCCAGTTCCAGGGAAATCTGATGCCCTCTTCTGACATTGCGGCATTGCACGACACGGGTGCACAAACCTACATGCAGACAGTACATTCATACACACACACACACACACACACACACAAAATAAATAAAGCACTATACCACACAAATTTACTAAGAACGCTAGGAATAAAATAATTTAAAAAAAAGTCTTGAAGAAACTCAGAATAGAAGGAAGATATTTCAGCATTATAAAGGCTACATATGACAAACCTATAGCCAATATATTAAAGGCAACTCGAAAATAAGGATACCAACTTAATATAGTGCTGTAATCATAAACTATAACATGATACCATCCTCTGTAACTATTGTTAAGTGAACAGATTATTCATTACTGGGGGTGTGTGTGGGGGCGTGTGTATACACAGATGTATGTAGAGCTGGGATCACACATTAGGAAAGTGCATTATCACTGGGCTATATAGCTCCAGTCCTGCTTTTTTTCAAATATAGGGAATCCCCCTTTTCTCTCCCAATAATTAGAACAAAGAAGGAAGATGGGCCTGATAGCATAGGCCTGTGACCCCAGCTACTTGGGAAACTGAGGCAGGAGGATCTCAAGTTTCAGGTCTGCCTGGGACATACAGCTGCCAGCCTTGGCAAAACTTAGCAGGACTCCATCTCAAAAGAAAATGTGAACACACAGCCGGGGATGTTGCTCAGTGGTAGAGTGCTTGATTAGCATGTACAAGGTCCTAGGTTCAATTCCCAGTACCTTAAAAGGCAAGAAAGGAAGGAAGGAAGAAAGGAAGGAAAAGAAAGGAAGGGAAGGGTATACAATCTGTGTTTGGAAGGCATCCTAGTCTGTTCTTGTTGATGATGTTCCAAGAAAGAACAGAATTCTTCTTAAAGATTAAGTTCAAAGAAACTTTCAACTCTCATAGGAATCCCCCCCTTGCCTACCCTTCTTATCTGTTGTCTGTGTTTCTCCAGCTGTGTTGTCTGAAAAGAGAAACAGGTAATGATATAGAATTATTAGGATTTAATAACTATTATTTAACAGTTGGCAGATGAATTTACCTTAGGTGGAATGTAACAAAACATAGGCAAAGACAGTAATTTTCTAGGCAGACTTGATGGAGGGTTTTTAAGCTGGCTCAGACAGCACACTGTCTCTGTAACTACTATCATTGAGTTTTCCAGTGCTCTTTCCCATCTGTGTGTTCATGGTACTTTTGCAAACAGTACTTTTTCTGCATCTAATTTAAAAAGGAGAATCCAGGACACTAAGCCATGGAGCAGTGGAAGAAATGAAAGTTTCAAGAATGATGATAGTAGAATTATTCAGGGGTGGCTGCTCCATCCTGTGCTGAGATTCTGGAAAACTCACAGACTGAAATAAGGGGCCTCTAACCATTTTCAGAGCAATGCTCTGACTTGGGAAGAGGTGACCAAGGCTGAGGATCAGCTGATGTTATCCGTTCCTCACTACATTGCTGGCCAAATCTATCCTTCACATGGTGGCAGTCTGCCCAGCTAGGTTGAATGAGAACTCAATCCTTGTGACTTCTGCCTATTTCTTTAGGATTTCTGCCTGCAGATCGATTCCACCCAATAGCTACAGTGTAAATATTCTCTACTCCATGTTTCTTGTAGATAGTTGCACATGACTCTTATTTTAGAATAAAGGTATTTGGGGCTGGAGAGATGTCTCAGTGGGTTAAGAGCATGGGTTGCTCCTGCAGGACCAGCACCCACATTATGGCTAATAACCATTGGTAACTCCAGTTCAGGGGATCCAACACCCTCTTCTGACCTCCACAGACATTGCACAGGTGCACTTACATGCATATATTCAATACACTCATATGAATAAAAAAAATAGAAAAAGAATTATTTTTTTTTTAAAAGGTGTTTTGTTCAATGTTTCCAATTAACCTCTTTATACGGAGTCCATAATTCTGTGGAGTTAAGGGCAGCTCTTTGCCTAGGTTATAGAAATCAAGATGCCCACAATCCAATGTGAAACTGGAAAGAACAGAGTATCAGATCTTTCTCTGGAATCTCAGCTCACAGCTTTCAAAAACGCCCGAGGGAGCCAACAGCTTTCACCAAAGGCAAAACCACCCGTGACACGATGGGTGGATTCTTTTGGCTTTCGACCACAGTTCCTGGTTCATAATGCCCTCTCCCCAGAAGCCACAGAAACTAGAATTCTTTCTCCTCAAGGCAGGTCACTGAAGCTATAACCTTGGGCTAAGGATATACTCAATGGTAGCATGCTGGCTGTTGAATCCTGATATGCCAAGTGCATCCTAGGCCAGATCCCCAGAACCACACACAGAAGGGAAAAAAACAACCCCCAATAGACTCATCCATCTCAACACTTGAGACCCAATTAGGGGCACAGTTTGAGAAGGTGGTAGAAGCTTTGGGAGGTGGTGTCTTGCTGGAGGAAGTGCATCATTAGAGGTAGGTGTTGAGTTCTGATAGCCCAACCTCCCTCCCAGTCCACTCTCTGTCTCCTGCCTGCAGATGCAATGTGACCTGAAGTCTCCCCGTCCTGCCTCCCTGTATTATCTGCCATGAAGGATTGTATCCCCCTAAACTGTAAGCCAGAATAAATTTTTCTGCTCTTAAATTGTTTCTTGTCAGGTCCCTTGTGACAGCAACAAAAAAGTAATTAATACAAATTCTAATCTGTTCCTACATTTTTCTATCTTTGAGCATGTCATAAAGAAATTTTGTTTTAGTGTTAGTTTTGCCCCATAATAGAGCAAAAGGCCCTCATCATTCCAGAGGGGTCCTGCCCTTTACACTGGAGCCCTGGAGGAAAAAAACATTGTGCAGTGGGGTCAAGAATCAGGAGAGACAGGCCTGTGGGGCCCCTATCTGGTCTGTTAGCATAGATCAGACTCCTTGTTCAATCACATTTCAACCAAGTTATCCATGCTTTAACCACACCTATTTAATGAAATCTGTACACCCCCCCCCAAAAAAAACAAAACAAACAAACAAAAAAAAAAACAGAGGCTCTGGAGGACTTCTGGATAGCCCGATACATGGAAGTTCCTGGAGGTGGTGCACCCAGAAGTGGGTGTAGAAGGTATACATCTCCCTCTCTAGCCCAGGCTAGCTTGGAAATTACTGTACGGCTGAGGCTGACCTTAAATTGATCCCCCACTTTGTCTTCCAAATGCTAGGATGACGACAGGTGTGCAGTTCATGCCCAGTTGTTTTCTTTTTGGTCTTTTTGAGACAGGGTCTCCCTGTAGCCCCAGGTGATCTGAACTCACTGTGTAGACCAGGCTGGCCTTGAACTCAGAGAGATCCCCCTGCCTCTGCCTCCCAGTGCTGGCATCACGGTCACGTGCCGCCACACCCATTGCAGTTTTTTTTTCTTTTAAAATTTATTTATAATGTATGCGTGTGCCAGCATGATTTCTGTGCACTGCATGTGTATAGGAGCCTACAGAGGCCAGAAGAGGACACAGGATCTCCTGGAACTAAAGTTACAGGCCCATGTGAACTGCCACATGGGTGGAAAATTGAACCCAGGTGCTCAACACACTTAACCACTGAGCCATCCTGGAGGTCCACCAGCTGTTCTTTAAAGCATAGAAAAGAGGTCTCCTGCATGATAGAGGGGATGCTCAGTAAATGTAGAGTGCTGTATTTCATGCTTTTAATTAGCTGGTAATCATGTTAAAAATGAGCAATTCTCTATAATTTTGAAATGCATTTTAATATTCATTGATTATTCTTTCCTTGCTTAGCCAGACTTGGTTCTGCCTGGTGGTATTTAAATGCTGATGTTTTCTTTTTTTTTAATTTTTTAAAAATTATTTATTCTTTTTTTAATTTTTAAACATTTTTAAAAATTTTTATTTATTTTTTGTACGTGTATGAATGTACTGTCTGCATGTAGGTCTGTGCACCCGTGTTGTGAAATGCCAAGGAGGTCAGAAGAGGGTCTCGGATTCTCCTAGAACTGGAGTTCTCCTGGAATTGGAGTTACAGACGGTTCTTAGCCACCATGTGGGTGCTGGGCATCGAACCCGGGTCCTCTGCAAGAGCGTCGGTGCTCTTAACCGCTAGGCTATCTCTCCAGCCCCTGCTGATGTTTTCTTAACAGTTTGCAACAAGTTCCAAGTTTATTTCAAAATACTTTAAAGGGTATAGGCCAGTGGTGGAGCACATTCCTACACAAGGAAGGGGCTGGGTTGATTAGAGTACCCAAAATACCCGAACTGACCAAATAAATAAACAAAATCCCCAACCCCCACTTCATAAAGCTTTATAAGAAGAGTTGCAGCAAAATATATATGGTATGAAAAATCTATGACATTATATATATATATATATAATATATATATGAATGGATTGCCTGCATATATGTAAGTGCACGCATACTGTGCAATGCCCATGGAGGTCAGAAGGCATAGAGTCCCCTTGCAGAGTATATAGAGTGTATAAAAGCAGACTACCTCTATCGGGGTGACTGGTCTTCTTGTCCACAGAGTGACTAGTTACCACTGTGACAGCGGTCGTGCCCCTGGTTTCTTCATGACCAGGGACTGAGGCTCCCGGAGTTGACAGTTCCTCAATAGCAAACTTTGTTGTGCTCTTTGTGCTTGTCGGTGCCTGTCAGAGATGAAGAGGCAAAAGAGAAAGGAAAACCTAAAGTTCTAAAATGTACAGGCTGACCTACCACAGGAAAGATTTTAAGAGAGCATAAATATAAAAAAAATATTGACATAAATTCCAAGTGGAAACAAGAAAACAAGTGTAGGCAGAGGACTAAAATCAGGTCTAGTCAACAACTCCCAAATGTCCGCACGTGGACTTCCTGCTTCTTGATTCTTCCGGAGACACTGGATCACTAGAACTTAATTCTTTCTCTCCTTTGAATTAGAAAAGCATTTTTCTCTTACATTTATTTGGAACATCCATGTAGAGAGTGGTAGTGCACCTTCACCAAAGTCTTGCTTTGTACTGGGCCCTTTGCATGCATTCTCATATACTCTGTGTACAATTCCACACAGTAGATCCCAAGGCTAGCTTAGAGAGACTTCACAGAATGCCCAAACTCATAGACATTCAGGGACTTGGAAGTGGCTCTAGTTTTGTACACCTCTGTATGTGTGGTATGTGTGTGTGTGTGTGTGTGTGTGTGGTTCATCATTGAGGACAGACAAAACAATATGGATGAAGAAATGCATCGGGTAAGGTTATATAGAAGTGGTGAAGAGCTTCCACTACCTCTTTGGGCACCTGCTCCCCACCAAAGACCTACCCTGAAGCTCTCTAAGCCCTGTCCTTCTGAGTTGTTGTTATTATTATTAATATTATTATGTGTATGTGTATTGCCTGCATGTATGTAAATACATCCATGTCCTGCAAGGCTCTGAAGGTCAGAAGAGGGCATTGGATCCACTGGAGTTCTAGACAGTTGTTAGCTGCCATATGGGTGCTAGGAATTAAATCTAGGCCCTCTGCAAGAGCAGTCAGTGCTCTTAACTGCTGAGCCATCTCTCCAGTCCCTTCTGAGTTTCTAAGGAGCCCTTAGATCAATTCAAGCTGAACCTCCAGTCCCTCGCTCTTCCATGACTGTTAGGATCTAGAACTAAGCTTCAGCTTGCTAATCCCACCTTGGTCTTGGTGACTTGTGTAAAGTCTATCCACCCATACCTGTGGGCTGCCAGATATTCACTAGCTCACAAACACACAAATGACTCTGAAGACTGAAGAAGCAGCTCTGCAGACTGCAAAGGTCATATCAATGAAGCCTGTGAGAGATCAGCTAGTGAGCACACACCAGCCAAACCAAACCAGTTAGACAGCAAAGCTGGAAGCATCAAAGGACACAAACAATAAAGCAGAAAAGCATCTTACAGGATGGGAGGACGTGATGAAAAATCATGCATTTGATAAGGGTAAAAAGCCCCAAGGCAGGGGCTGGAAAGATGGTTCAGTGTTTAAGAGCTCAGATGCTCTTGCACAGGACCCTGGTTCAGCTCCCAACACCCATGTAGAGGAGCTCACAACAGCCTGAAACTGAAGTTTCAGGGGATTAGGCCCCATGTTCTGGCCTCTGAGGGCACTTGCATGCATTCAGATGGTACATGACATACACTCAGGTACACAGACATACACACGAAGGAAGGAAGGAAGGAAGGGAGGGAGGGAGGGAGGGAGGGAGGGAGGGAAGAAGGGAGGGAGGTTGATTAGAGTACCCAAAATACCCGAACTGACCAAATAAATAAACAAAATCCCCAACCCCCACTTCATACAAGCTTTATAAGAAGAGTTGCAGCAAAATATATATGGTATGAAATTTATGACTTATATATATATATATATAATATATATATATATATATATGAGATGGATTTGCCTGCATATAGGTAAGTGCACTGCCATACGTGCAATGCCCATGGAGGTCAGAAGGCATAGAGTCCCCTTGCAGAGTATATAGAGTGTATAAAAGCAGACTACCTCTATCGGGGTGACTGGTCTTCTTGTCCACAGAGTGACTAGTTACCACTGTGACAGCGGTCGTGCCCCTGGTTTCTTCATGACCAGGGACTGAGGCTCCCGGAGTTGACAGTTCCTCAATAGCAAACTTTGTTGTGCTCTTTGTGCTGTCGGTGCCTGTCAGAGATGAAGAGGCAAAAGAGAAAGGAAAACCTAAAGTTCTAAAATGTACAGGCTGACCTACCACAGGAAAGATTTTAAGAGAGCATAAATAAAAAAAATATTGACATAAATTCCAAGTGGAAACAAGAAAACAAGTGTAGGCAGAGGACTAAAATCAGGTCTAGTCAACAACTCCCAAATGTCCGCACGTGGACTTCCTGCTTCTTGATTCTTCCGGAGACACTGGATCACTAGAACTTAATTCTTTCTCTCCTTTGAATTAGAAAAGCATTTTTCTCTTACATTTATTTGGAACATCCATGTAGAGAGTGGTAGTGCACCTTCACCAAAGTCTTGCTTTGTACTGGGCCCTTTGCATGCATTCTCATATACTCTGTGTACAATTCCACACAGTAGATCCCAAGGCTAGCTTAGAGAGACTTCACAGAATGCCCAAACTCATAGACATTCAGGGACTTGGAAGTGGCTCTAGTTTTGTACACCTCTGTATGTGTGGTATGTGTTGTGTGTGTGTGTGTGTGGTCTATTCATTGAGGACAGACAAAACAATATGGATGAAGAAATGCATCGGGTAAGGTTATATAGAAGTGGTGAAGAGCTTCCACTACCTCTTTGGGCACCTGCTCCCCACCAAAGACCTACCCTGAAGCTCTCTAAGCCCTGTCCTTCTGAGTTGTTGTTATTATTATTAATATTATTATGTGTATGTGTATTCCTGCATGTATGTAAATACATCCATGTCCTGCAAGGCTCATGAAGGTCAGAAGAGGGCATTGATCCCTGGAGTTTAGGACAGTTGTTAGCTGGCCATATGGGTGCTAGGAATTAAATCTAGGCCCTCTGCAAGACGCAGTCAGTGTCTCTTAACTGCTGACGCCATCTCTCCAGTCCCTCTCTGAGTTTCTAAGGAGCCCTTAGATCAATTCAAGCTGAACCTCCAGTCCCTCGCTCTTCCATGACTGTTAGGATCTAGAACTAAGCTTCAGCTTGCTAATCCCACCTTGGTCTTGGTGACTTGTGTAAAGTCTATCCACCCATACCTGTGGGCTGCCAGATATTCACTAGCTCACAAACACACAAATGACTCTGAAGACTGAAGAAGCAGCTCTGCAGACTGCAAAGGTCATATCAATGAAGCCTGTGAGAGATCAGCTAGTGAGCACACACCAGCCAAACCAAACCAGTTAGACAGCAAAGCTGGAAGCATCAAAGGACACAAACAATAAAGCAGAAAAGCATCTTACAGGATGGGAGGACGTGATGAAAAATCATGCATTTGATAAGGGTAAAAAGCCCCAAGGCAGGGGCTGGAAAGATGGTTTCAGTGTTTAAGAGCTCAGATGCTCTTGCACAGGACCCTGGTTCAGTCCCCAACACCCATGCCTAGAGGAGCTCACAACAGCCTGAACCTGAAGTTTCAGGGATTAGCCCCATGTTCTGGCCTCTGAGGGCACTTGCAGCATTCAGATGGTACATGACATACACTCAGGTACACAGACATACACCACGAAGGAAGGAAGGAAGGAACGGGAGGGAGGGAGGAGGGGGAGGGAGGGAAGGGAAGGGAAGGAAGGAAAGGGAAGGAAGGAAAGGGCAGGAAGGAAGGGAGGGAGGGAAGGAAGGAAAGAAGGAAGGAGGGCAAAAGGAAGTAACGGAAGGAGGGAGGGAGGAGGGAGGAAAGGGAAGGGAAAGGAAAGAAGGAAGGAAGGAAGGAAGGAAGGAAGGAAGAAGGGAAGGAAGGAAGGAAGGGAGGAAGTAAGGAAGGAAGGAAGGGGAAGGGAAGGGAGGGAGGGAGGGAGGGAGGGAGGAAGGACGGAAGGAAAGGGAAGGGGAAGGGAAGGAAGGGAAGGAAAGGGAAGGAAGGGAGGGAGAGAGGGAGGAAGGAGGGAGAGGAAGGGAGGAGGAGAGTGGAAGGGAGGGAGGGAGGAAGGAGGGAAGAAGGAGAAGAAGAAAAGGACAGGAAGATACATGGGCCAGAAAGAAAGAACTTCATTAAACTCAAAAGAAGAAAGAAAGAAAGAAAGAAAGAAAGAAAGAAAGAAAGAAAAAAGATAAGAAAAAATAAAGTAAGTAAGTTAGACAGATACATGGACCAGGCATGGTGGCAAAGGCCTGTGGATTACAGCTACTTGGGAGGCTGACAGGCAGGAGGAGCCCAAGTTTAAGGCCGGAGAAGGCTACAGACAGAGCAAGTTTTTTTTTTTTTTTTTTTTTTTTTTTTTTTATTTATTCTGTCATTGGTGTATCAATGTGCTGTCTGCATGCAGGTCTGTGCACCCGTGTCGTGCAACGCCGCGGAGGTCAGAAGAGGGTCTTGGATTCCCCTGGAGCTGGAGTTCTCCTGGAATTGGAGTTTCAGACGGTTCTCAGCCGCCATGTGGGTGCTGGGGATCGAACCCGGGTCCTCTGTAAGAGCGGTCGGCGCTCTTAACCGCTAGGCCATCTCTCCAGCCCCCAGACAGAGCAAGTTTAAGGCTAGTATAGGCAACTTGGAGATCTCTTATCTTAAAACAAAAACATGAAAAAGGATGGAAGAGATGTAGTGGTAGAGTGACTAAAAGAAAAAAAAAACTTCCTAAAACTGGGGTTCAGCATGGTGACGAACACTTAACATCCCAGAACTGAAGAGGTTATCCTGAATTCAAGGTCAGCCTGGCCTACATAATGTGTATCAGGCTGACTGGGGCTTCAAAACAAGACTGTCTCAAAAATCCCCAACCCGAATCCAACTCAATGCAAACCAAAACACAAGGCAACAAGAATTCGTCAGCTAAACAAATAGCAACAAAAACCTGAAATAGCTCCATTAAAAACCAAGCAAATGATTGTTTGAATACATATTTTCCCAACGGTGATCAGAGATGGCCAAGAAGCATGTGAAAAGATTCACAGTATCACTCATCAAAGAAACTAAATTCAAAACTACACGATATTCACACTACTTCCTTATGGTGGTTAACTACAAAAACAAAACAAAACAAGCCAGATATGATGGTGCACACTCGTGATCCTGCCATTTAGGAGGTAGAGGCAGGACAATCAGGAGTTTAAGACCAGCCTTGGCTACATTAGACACTGTCTCAACCACCATCACCAGCACCAGCAACAGCAGTGAGCAATAGCTTAGTAAGTAGAGTGCTTGCCCCATAAGCATGAACGCTCAAGCTTAATCCCCAGCAGCTGTGAAAAAGGCTGAGTGTGGTGGCACATGCTTTTAATCTCAGCTCTGAGAAGATGAGATAGGATTTCTGGGGCTCCCTGACTAGGCAGCTTAGCCAAACTGATGAGCTCCAGGTCCTAATGAGAGACTTCATCTCACAAAACAAGTGGATGGCTCCCGAGGAATGACACCTATTCTCCACAGGCAGGCATGCTCACATGTACACACAGCGATACACACATCCCTCCACATGTGAGCGCATCCATATCCATTCACCCTCTCCCGCAAAACAACAATAAAACAGAACAAATCAAGTATTGGTGAGGGTGTGGAGACTGGATTGCTTTTGCACTGTTAGTGGACTATAAAGTGGGACAGCTGGTATGGAATATGCTGTGGCAGTTCTCAGAACAGTAAACACAGAATTACTTCTTTTTGATCTCACAATCCTACTTCTGGATGTGTACTCAAAAGACTTCAGAAGTTGGTGAGCCAGCTCAGCAGGTGAAGTTGCTTGTCTCTGAGCCTGACAGTCTAAGTTCGGTAGCGCTTCATAGCGGCAGCATTCTTAACGAGAGAGAGAGAGAGAGAGAGAGAGAGAGAGAGAGAGAGAGAGAGAGAGAGAGAGAGAGAGAGAGAACCAAACATCTAGTAATAGTAGTATGGATGAACACAACACAAAACACAATCTACATAAACAGTGGAATGTTGCTGAGCCTTAACAAGGCAAGAAGTTTCTGACATAGGATAATACAAATAGTCCTTGAGGACATTATACTCAGTGAAGACAAACACTGTGTGACTTTACTGATGAGGTACCTAGGGGTAGTCAGAGACAGAATTGTAGTAGTTAAGGGGCAGTGAGGAGTATTTATGGGAACAGAATTTCATTTCAGAAGAAAAAGAAATTCTGAGATTTGTGGAACACCTGAATGTAATTAACATTTGTGAACTGTGCACTTAAAATGGCTAATGTAATAAATTCTTTTGTGTTTTAAAAATATTTTATTATAAAATAAAATAAAATAAAATAGCAACTCCTTAAAAAAAACAGTGATCACCCAGGAAGACATTACTAGTAGGCACAAAGAGGCTGAGGAGCACACAGCAAGCACCCCTAGCCCCCTGGTCCTGTAGCCCTCATAGAAAGAAGTCTGAATGATAAGGGAAAGCTTCACCACCTCATTAGTGCTGGGCTATGGGTAGGGTAGGCAGGGGCAGATTGCAACAAGGGCAGGGGCAGTCAGACTTTTGTCAGGCATTTTGCCATCTCTCTATATAAAGTCACTTTCCTTCTCCTGCACTCTCCCAGAGCACCCCCGTCATTATTAACATTATAAATAAAAAGATAAAAAATATTTTATTTATTTATTTATCTATTTATTTATGGTCTTTTTGAGACAAGGTCTCCCTGTAGCTCTGGCTTTCCTGGAACTCGCTCTGTAGACCAGGCTGGCCTTGAACTCACAAAGATCCACCTGCTTCTGCCTCCCGAGTGCTAGGATTAAAAGGTGTACATCAACACGCCTGGCTATTCTATTATTTTTTAATTTATATGTATGAGAGTTTTGCCTGCACATAGGTAAGTGCACCGTGTGTGTGTGTGTGTGTGTGTGTGTGTGTGTGTTGTGTGTGTACGCGTGCGCGGCCAGAAGAGAGTGCTGGATCCCCTGGAACTGGAGTTCTAGATGGTTGTTAGCTGCCAGGTGGGTGCTGGGAATCAAACATGGGTCTTCTGGAAGAACAGCAAGTGTTCTTAACTACTGAGCCATCTTTACAGCCCTTCTTTTGTGTATGTGTGGGTTTTAACCACAATAAAACAGCACATTGATGTACACCTACTCCCCTTGGGTATTGTATACATGATAGCCGTTCCTTTTGCCTCCATAAGCTCATGTTCTGGATGGCAGGGTGTGAACAGTCAACATGTAAACAAATACGGAAGTAATTTATTTTTATTTTCGTGTGTGTACACATGTATACGAACACATAGGTGTGTGTGTGTGTGTGTGTGTGTGTGTGTGAAGGCCAGGGGTGATGTTGGGTATCTTCTTCAAAGCTTCTTCACCTTATTCTTTGAGATAAGGTCTCTCACTGAACCTGGAGCTCACCAGCAGGCTAGCCTAGCAGAGCAGCAAGCCCCGGGGGCTCTACGTGCCTCTGCCCACCTCCAGTGCTGTTAGCAGTGCACACCACTGCATCCGGCTTTTTACTGGGTGCTGGAGATGTGAACTCTGGTCCCCAAGCTGGTGCAGCATGCACTTTACTGATTGAGCTATTTCTCAACCCCAAGAGGTGATTTTAAATCTCTTTGACTTCTTTGACCAAAATATGAACCAGACTGGGCTAGACTAGTAGTTGGCAAACTTTGGATCTCAAAACCCACATGGTATATTTTCAGGTTTCATGGCTACTCATTATGCCCTTACCACATCAATGTTGCAGGCAATTCTCAGTCAAATGACCACTGCTGTTTTCCAATAAAACTTTATTTATAGGACTGGAGAGATGGCTCAGCAGTTAAGAGCACTGAGTGTTCTTGAAGAGGTCTGAGTTCAATTGCAGGCATACACATGGTAGCTAATAACCACTTGTAACTTTAGTTCCAGGGAATTCAATATCCTCTTCTGACCTTGTTGGGTACTGCATGATGTGGGTGTACTTATATACGTGCAGCAATACATTCATACACATAAAACAATAAATAAAAGAGAAAACTTTATTTAGAAAACCACTGAAGGGGACTGGAGAGAAGGCTCAGTAGTTAAGAGCACTGTCTGCTCTTACAGAGGACCTGGGTTTGGTTCCTAGCACCCATATGGCAGCTCACAACTGCCTATAACTCCAGTTGCAGGAGATCCGACGTCTTCTTCTGGCCTCTATGGGTACTGGATGACATAGGTGCACTTACAAATGTGCAGGCAAAACACTCATACAAATATACATATAAAAAAATCCAGCCAGGCATGGTACACATTTTTGATCCCAGCACTTGGGAGGCAGAGGCAGGAGGATCTCTGTGAGTTCAAGGCCAGCCTGGTCTACAGAGTGAGTTCCAGGACAGCTGGAGCTACAGGAGGACCTTGTCTCAAAAAAAGATAAAAAAAAAAAAATCCTCTGATGAAGAGTTTGCTGCCGTTAGGCATGGAGTGTAACTCCTGGGAGGTGGTATAGGATTACTTTATAAAACATTTGACTCACATGATATGGAGCTTGAGAATTATGAGAAAGCTGGCTGTGGTAAGATGAGAAGAATTCTAGGCACAGAAAGCGGAAGACCAAGTTCATCTGAGCCTGGTGCATTCAAAGGTTTGACAGGCTAAGGGGCTGGAGCAGATAAAGGTCAGACAGGCAGGGGCCTCTGTTCTGTTTCCAGTGGAGTGAGCCCCAAGAAGACAGGCTCTCAGTGCCTAGCGTGTTGTCTTGGTTCTGCCAGGTGCTTAATATTCACTGGGGTTTACACCTGGCACTAGCCCACATTTAGCACCAGTCTATCCTGAGAAAAGAAAGCGATAATGCATATTTAAGAACTTAGGTAGCATGCACAAAGGCCTGGATTTTTATCCCCAGCATCGAATCAACCAGCTTGATGGCACATGCCTGTAATCCTGGCCCTCAGGAGGTGGGGGCAGTAGGGTCAGAAGTTCAAGGTAACTCAGCTACATAGTGAGTTCAAGACCAGCCTAGGGGATGTGCGCTTCTGTGCCCACCACCACCAACAATATATAAATAAGAAACAAAAAAAGGGGGCTGAAGAGATGGTTTAGTGGGTCAGAGTACTGATTGCTCTTGCAGAGGACTCAGGTTCAATACCCAGCATCCACATGGTAGCTAACAACTGTCCATAATTCTAGTCATCTTCTGATTTCCAAAGGCATTGCATGGTACAACAGGGGTGCACTTACACACATGCAGGCAATACACTCATACACATAAAATACAAATAATAAATAAAATAAAGGAAGAAAAGAAAAAAGAAGACTTTGCTTCCTGGCTGTCGTGATGAGAATTTCTCTGCTCTTCTGTACCCTCTCTCCCATGATGGACTGAACTCCTTCAAAGCATGAGCTAAAATAAATCCTATTAAAAGAAAGGAAGGAAGGAAGGAAGGAAGGAAGGAAGGAAGGAAGGAAGGAAGGAAGGAAGGAAGGAAGGAAGGAAGGAAAGAAGAATTTGGAGCAATAAAGCTGAACATGGTGACTTATGCCCATAATCCCAGTACTCAGGAGACTGAGGCGGGAGGACAGAACTGCCTTTAGTTCAGGACCAGAGTAGGTTATGCAGTAATGTCTAGGACAGCCTGGGACAGGTATAGCACGAGACAAACCATATATCAGTGATTGATATGTGCAAAGGGATTCTTTTTTTGAGACAGTCTTATATAGTCCTGGCTGCCTGGAACTCACAGAGACCCCCTTGCCTCTGCCTCCAAGTACTGGGATAAAACGTGTGTGCTACCATGCAGGCTGAATAGTTTTTTTAAAATTGTTCTGAAAATTGTTTTGTTAAGATTTGAAAAAAGGGCTGGAGAGATTGCTCAGAGGTTAAGAGCACTGGCTCTCTCATAGGAGACCCAAGTTTGAATCCCAATACCCATGTGGCAACTAACCACCATCTATAACTCCAGTTCCAGGAGATCTGATGATATCTTCTGTCTTCCATGGGCATTGCACAACATGGGTGCATTTACAAGCATGCAAGCATAATATTCATATACATAAAAAATAAAAATTTGAAAACAATTGGTCTTTTGGAGATAAGTTCTCATAGCTCAGGCTGGCTTCAGTTTCACTCTGTAGCCAGGGCTGACTGTGAGCACTTGGTCCCTCTGCCACTACCTCTCAAGTGCTGGGATTTCAGTGCACGACCAGACCTGACCTCAGGTTTGCAAGTATTAAAAGCTGATTTCTTATTGTTTTGAGAAAGTGTGGTCTATCGCTCTCAAATCGTTTGTGATCACACCAGCTCCCTTAGCATCAGATAAAGCTGGGAGATAGCATCCTCTGTTGTGGCGGCTCCTGGTGCTTTTATATACAAATATAATACATATGATGTTCTGGGATATGACCACCTGACTCTAGAGCCAGCTTCCTGATTGCCAGGATACTCACCTGAGTTGCCTTGCTGGTGGACACAGAAGGCTCTTCAGTAGCAGCTGTGGTTACTATTCTGTCTTCTAGACCTGGGTTCACCATGCCACTTTCTGTGGCCGGGGTGACTATGTCATCTTCTAGCCCCACTACAGCAGCTGAAAAAGAAAGACCAGACAAGGCTGCAGAATGAAAATGCTGTGTGGGGAGCCAACTGGCTACCTGTGGTCATGCTTCTCTTTGCTATTTCTTTGGGGGTTTTTATTTAGTGTCGTCCCCTTCTGGCTTATCACAGTGCCAGGGCCCCATCATCTGGCAACTCTGATACCATGCCCTGGTTGTCGCCACCTAGAAGCAAAGGAAAATGGAAACATGACAAGGTAAAGCTGACAGCTCTTCCTGGGGCTCTGCTGAAATGGGCTAGACCAGGACAAATGGACCCTTCCCTTTTCAATAAGGAGCCAATGTCTTCCAATGATGAATTAAAGCATGAAGATGAACAGGGCCTAGTTTAGACCTGGAAAAACTCTTCATAGGACCACCTGAATAGTTTTCTAAAGATACTTATGTCCAGGCTCTGTGCAAACCTACTGAATCACAGTGTCTAACAAAATGGTTCTCTGTATTTTTGTAATTAAACTCTCAGGGGTGTGGCTTGGCAGTACAAGGTATGTTCAGTATACCCACACCCCTAGGCTTAATTCCCAGCACCGAAACGTTAAATAATCAGTTTATACAATAAAACAAGGGGCTGAAGAAGTAGCTCAGCAGTTAAGAGCACTTACTACTTTTCCAGGGGACCAGAGTTCAGTTCCAAGACTCTCCCTTCTGGCCTCACAGGTACTTTTCATACACACACACACACACACACACACACACACACACACAAGCACACACCCGTGCATGCAAATCTTACAAACAAAACAAACAAAAACTGGTGGGCCAACAAGGTAGCTCAGATGGTAAAGGCACCTGCTGCTGCCAAGCCTGACAACCTGAGTTCCATACTTAGGATCCACATGGTAGGAGAGAAGAGATTCCCACAAATTGTCTCTGACCTCCACAGGTGTGTCAGGGGCGCACACACATACACACACACACACACACACACACACACACACACACGAAATGTAACAAAATTTAAAACCAATCCAAAGCGCCTTCTCCATTGAATTGAGATTGCTGCTTACTTGGATCATTAAGATCATCAGCTGTGATCACTGACATCACAGATTTAGTTCAACTTTCCATGTGGGGTCAGCAATACACTTAAAAGGTACCGAGATGTTGTAGGCTAGCCCTATCCTAGTCTGTTCTCACCCTCTCTCTTTCCTCTCTCTCTAGTTCTTGCTCATTCTCTCTTCTTTTACCCAGTATTTCCTTTTTGGTTTTCTTTTTCAATTAAAAAGGTAAAAAAAAAAAAAAAGGTAATGAGATGACTTAGAACTAGAAGGCTTAGCACCCATAGTTACCTCCTCTGTGTGTGTGTGTGTGTGTGTGTGTGTGCGCACACACGTGTGGGCAGGCATTGTTGCCACTGCATAAGCCAAGCTGCCTGGCCTGTGAGCTTGTGTGGACTGTCCTGTCTCTGTCTCCCATATTTCCACAAAAGCAGTAGAATTACAGATGTGTGCTACTGCACTCAGCTTTATGAGGTCTGAGGATTCAAACTCAGGTCCTCATGCTTTCATGGCAAGCACTTTGCCTGCTGAGCTAGCCTGCAGCCCTGAGCCTGACTTTTCGGTACCAATTTGTATGAATGACTGGGGATTGGTAGAGTGGGCTCACAGATTGAATTCTACAGTTGGAAAGTACTGTGGCTTTTCATCTGTCCCCAACCAGATCTCCTGTGTTGGGAACCTAATCCCCACACTCACAAGCCAATGGTATTTGGGGGTGGAGCCTTTGGGAGGTAATGAGTTGATGATGTCATCAGGGTGGGGAGTCCATGAGTGGTGGTTTAGCAAGAGGAGGGAGATCTGAACCAACACAGTATGACATCAAGGTGCTACTATATATACCATGCTCTTGAACCTAGAACCACGAGCCATATAAACATCTATTCTTTATAAATGATGTGGTCTTGAGTATTCTGTCACAGGCAAGGTTAAATGGATAGACTAAGCCAGGGTGGGAGGAGATGACAGTGTCTTCTTCCACCGATATCTCACTGACTGGGGCAAATGCTCTTAGCGCACAGCACACATAATCCTTTTCACGAGTTGTGAATCTGACTCATTGGCCACAGACTTCCTCCTCAGGCCTGAGCAGCTTTGGAAATTCCATGGCTAAATGCGGTTGTGAAATGAGTAAATGTAGGCAAGCAAGGAACAGGCAGGGAGGGGTGCTTGGAGACCGGTTTGTGTAATTAAAGAGCAGATGTTCATCCACGTCTCTGCACTGCTTGGATGAGCAATCCTTCCTGCAATGCCTCTTTCCCCTCTGCTGAGGCAGCCCCTGGCCAGAAGCATGGCTAATAAATATTTGATCATAACTTCACAGCTCACGCTTTGGGGAAGAGGCATCCGGAGGAGAGCTGCTCTTTCTGGGGCCTTCTCTTCGCAGCTGGCGGTATTCCAGTTGCTGATCAGCGTCTGCAGATGAGCTGCCTAATTATATGCATCTTTTTCTCTAATCTTGGGAGTAAAGAGAAGCCTTAAAATCAATAACTCAGCTTACATGTGTTTGGCTTCTCTCATGGTCATTTGCTATGGTGGGTTGAGGGCGGTGACAGGCTCCCACAGGATTTATGACTGTGGAGTAGACAAATGTTTAATGTATTTATTGAACTTAGGGGAAAATATCTTTTTGCCAGACAAGTAATACTTATTAAAAAAAAAATTAAGCATCCCAAGGGAGAGATATTTTCTTCAGTAGTATAACAATTGGTAAGGTGTAACTATGATCATTTGATAAAAAATGCACACACAGAGAACACACATAGAGGAAAGGGGGGGGAAGTTGGGAAGATGAAGTGGGTTGTGGTTGGGTGAGGGGTAAAGGTGGGGATGAATATGATCAAAATGCATTGTATACATGTATGAAAATTTAATAATGAAACCACTATTATGCATAATTAATACATGCTAATAAAAAACACTTAAAAATAACTTAAGCGTCCCATTATTTTTTTCCCTCCCTTGGATTGAATTCAATTTAAAAATCATTAATTTTTAAAATGCTTTCTGGAATTGTTTGGTCAAGTCATTTTCTGTGTGGTGTCTCTAAGGCTTTTTTAAAAAAAAAAAAAAAAAAAGAGTACCGAATGAAATTGGCTTGTGTTCTTTCATAGAAAGCTCAGTTCATTGAAAGAGTAACTTGATAAAAATTCCTCCTCCTTCTTTCCTAGCTTTGGCCGACAGAGGCAAGTACTAGGATCTCTCTGAATAGACAAAGGGTGTTTTATGAATGACCATCAAGATTAAGATTCATGTCTTTTGTCTCCCTGGCGCAGCATTCCTTTTGGCTCCATGGGAAAGTTGATCTTTACAAGAGATCCTGAGTATTCAGCGGGCTTTCCCTGGTGGAGAGCGTCGAGGGGCCAGCTGCTGAGTTCCCAGCCAGCACCTGACATCTTTCTTCTCTTTTCTTGTGACATGCTGGCCATGGATTGACGCCTTCACCGTCACATGTTCTTCCAGGACACACACGCACACATTCGGCCTGCACGTGTGTGCTCACACACAGGCGCTTATCTAGGTGAAGGGTGAAGAATTTACACAACCAATGCTCACTGCCTGGCTTGTTAGGAGAGTTCTGGAACCTTCTATATCCCCTCCTGGTTACCTGAGTACCTTTTCCTGCCCTGTGCAACTGCAGCCAGTGTAGGGGGGTGGGGTGGGGAGGGATCAATAGAACTTTTCCAACATGGGAAAATTTTACCCTTTTATGCTTTTGTTATTCTTTTTTAAAGCACTAAGCCAAAACTTGAACTCCTGAGGAGATAACTGAACAAATCAATTTTACATTCAGGTTGTTAGGTTTAAAAACCAAGAACTTAAGCAATGCTTGTTTGTGTGAAAGTACTAACTATGAATGATTTTATCTTTGTGTGGAAGTCTAATATTTCTAAAGGAATGATCCAGTTTATGGGCTGGCAAGATGGCTTATAAGATAAAAACATTTATTTGCTGCCAGGCTTTTTTTTTTTTTTTTTTTTGCTGCCAGGCTTATTAACTGAGCTTGATCCCTTGGAGCTCATATAGTAGAATGAGAGATCTGACTCTTGCAAGTTATCCTCTAACTTCCACATGTGTGCTATCACACGCATGTGTGCACACACACACATATAATAATAATAATAATAATAATAATAATAAATGTTAAAAATTTAGAGAGATGGATGTGGTGGCACATGTCTTTAGTCCCAGAACCTGACAGGCAGAGGCAGTCTGATCTCTGTGAATTAGAGGCCAGCCTGGTCTACATAATGAGTTCCAGGGCTACACAGTGAAACCATGTCTCAAAAACAACCAAACAAAACAAACAAAAATTTAAAGAAATTATTCAAGTATAGACATATAGATAGAATCCCATTCTCTTTTCTAATATATATATATATATATATATATTCAAATTTTTAATGAGGTGTGTGTATGATGAGGGAGGCAGTTGACTATAGAGGCCAGAGGTGTTAGATACCCCAGAGCTGGAGTTCCAGGCAGTCTGCCTGGGGAAGGTTCTGGGAACCAAACTTGGGAGATGTTGTGAAGGAAACCTCGATCCTCCTTAAGCGTGGCACATGCTCTAACAACTTAGTCACCTCTCCAGCTCCTCTTTCCACTCTTTTTTTATAACATTTATTTGTGTGTATGTGTGTGCATGTGCTTATGTGTTGAGATCAGAGGACAGATTCTGGGAGTCAGCTTCCACCTTCGGCTATGAGGGTTCTGGGGGCTGACATCTGGTCAGTTGGGTGGCAAGCCCCTTTGTCTGCTGAGCCACTTCACTGGTCCCACATTGAACTTCTTTCATCTTTTTAGTTTGTTTGGAGAAAAGAATCTTATTATGTAGCCTAGACTGGCCTTGAACCGCCGGCAGTCCTCCTGTCTCAGCTGCTCCAGTGTTGAAAATCAGGTGCAGGCTCAGTTGTGATGACATTTTATTTAAAACTATTTTAGAATTTAATACAATGTTAAATCAGGATATTGCTGTAGTTATAATGTTATGGTCTCAAATCATTATTTAAAAAAATTTTTTTTAATTTTATTTATTTCCGCATGTGTATGAATGTATTGTCTGCATGCAAGTCTGTGCACCCTTGACATGCAATGCCGCGGAGGTCAGAAGAGGGCGTCCGACTCCCCTGGAACTGGAGTTCTCCTGGAATTGGAGTTACAGACGGCTCTCGACCGCCATGTGGGTGCTGGGGATCGAACCCGGGTCCTCTGCAAGAGCGGTCGGCGCTCTTAACCGCTAGGCCATCGCTCCAGCCCTCAAATCATTATTAAAAATATTTTAGCCTTTAATTCCAGCACTTGGAAGGCAGAGACAGGCAAATCTCTCTGAGTTTGAGGCCAGCCTGACCTATATAGTGAGTTCCAGGCCAGCTGAGGATACAAGGAGACCCTGACTCAAAAAGAACAACAAGCCGGATGTGGTGGCGGCACATGCCTTTGATCCCAGCACTTGGGAGGTAGAGGCAGGTGGATCTCTGTGAGGTCAAGGCTAGCCTGATCTACAGAGCAAGTTCTAGGACAGCTGGGACTACAGGGAGACCTTGTCTCAAAAAGACCAAAAAAAAAAAAAAAAAACAACAACAACAACAAAAATCTTTTGATTATATTTTTATATTTTTAATCTTTTGGTTTATTTTATTTCTTCGATTTGTGGTGGAAAGTGGCTCTATCTGCTGCTGGATGTTATGTTTGGTCTTTGTAACGTCTCCTTTTATAAAGGACAGGTTCTCTATCTCCTTTATAGTTTTCTTTCTTTAAAAAAAATAATAATTTTATGCCAGGAGTGGTGGTGCATGCCTTTAATCCCAGTGTCAGGAGGCAGAGGCAGGCAGATTTCTGTGAGTTCAAAACCAGCCTGGTCTACATAGCGAGTTTCAGGCCAGCTGGGGCTACAGGGAAGGCTCTCTCAAAAAAACCAAAAAAATTTACTTATTATTATTACTATTATTATTTTATGTGTATGGGTGTATTTTATATAAGTATAGCTGTGTCATGCAATGTCCAAGGAGGTCAGAAGAGGACATAAGACCCCCTGTAACTAGAATTATGGATGGTTGTTAGCTGCCATGTGGGTGCTGGGCTTTGAACCTGAGTCCTCTGGAATAAAAGGCAGTGCTCTGAGCCATCTCTCCAGCCACTCCTTTATAGTTTTTGAGAAGACTTCCACACAGAATATATTGATGTGTATCTGAGATGAGTTAAGGACAGGAGTTGAGAGTGATATGATCAAATCAGGTTGTATGAAATTCTCAAAGTAGTAATAAAATATTTACTTTAAAATATATTCTTGGGATGATTTTCATATACTATAGCTTGATGGCATTTAGATTTGATCCCCTCTCTGTACCTCCTTCCACTGCCTGCTGCTGAATTTGATGGACTCTCTTACATATGTAACATGGCCTATAGAGTGTAGTCTGTGTTCCCCAATGTCCTTCAATGTGGAAACATCCCCTGGGTCCACCAAGATCCCCGACCCTACACCACAGTATTTCTCCCTTTCCCAGCAGCTGTCAATTGCCAAAAGTTCTGTAGGTTGGGCTAAGATTTCTCACCTACTTTCCTTTTCTATGATGGGACTTTGGTTTCCGCTCACAAAGGACTTGTGCATGCTATTACCAGCTATCTGGAGGACTCTGTTTGCATGTGGTCATCCACCTGCTCTGGGTCTTAGAATCTTTTTGCCTCCTCTTCTGCAATGATCCCCGAGCCTTGGGAGGCAAAAATTTGAAATATCTGTCCTATTCAAGGATAAACACTCTGCACATTGTCTAACTTGAATCTCTGTGTTTATTAACCACCACTTGTTACATACATAAAGAAACTTCTTTGGTGGGAGTTAAAAGCACTCAGACTTTTTATAGTTATTTCAGTGTCTTTATCTTACTAAGAGTGGAAGTGCACTGTGTTAGGTTACATGACCAGCAGTGGATACAACACCGCATACCTAAGTGTTTTCCACGTATCTTGATTGTATTAAGAAGCTCTGCCAGGGCTGGAGAGACGGATCAGTGGTTCAGAGTAAAGACTGGTCTTGCAGAAGAATGGGGTTCGGTTCCCAGCACCCACCTAGCAGCTAACAACCATCCTTAACTCCAGTTCTAGGGGATCTGACACCCTCTTCTTGCATCTGGGTCTATTGCAAAAAACAGGTGCTCTGACATACATATACATGCAGGCATAACACTCACACACATAACATAAAAATAAATTTAAAAAAGAAAAGAAAGAAAAAAAGCTCTGCCAAATGCAGCCAAGTGGCATGTGTCTGTAACTCCAGCACTGGAAGATGGAGATGGGAGGATTGTGAGTTTGAGGCTAGCCTATACTACATAGTGAGACCCTGTGGCAAAAAAAGCCCCACAGTCAAGAGCACTTGCTTTTGGTTTGCAGCACCTATGTGGCAGTTCACAACCACCTGTAACTCCAGTTCCAAGGCATCTGATGCCCTCCTCTGGCTTCTGTGCGCATCACATACATTAGATACACATACATACACTCACACACCCATACACTTAAATAAATAGATCTCCAAGGAATCACACTAGTAAGAGCCCCCATTCTTGATTCTGAGCAAACATAGTGTCTAAGCCCTTGGCCTGCTTTGGAGAGATGCATACAGGACACTTTAGCAGCAAGCTTCACTCTCGAGGTCTCCATTTAGTTATTTTCCATCCCTTTATTATCTGCATTTTCTTCATATTCCAAGGTTAACTCAGTACCCCTGCTGCCGTGCTCCTTACACCACAGTCTCCAGTAATAATGTCAGGATCTTCACCTCCTTCCCCTTCTCTTCCTCCCTGCTCCGGTCCTCTTCCTTGAAGTACTGTGGATGGGTCCTAGGATCTTATACACCTTAGGCAATATTCTACTGCTGAGCTGCACACCTAGCCTTCTTTTTTTATTTTATTTAGAGACAATGTGTCAGTGAGTCATCCAGGATGGTTTTGGACTCATTCTGTAGCCCACACTAGCCTTGAACATTCAATTATCCTGTTTCAACCTCCTAGCTAGGTGGGATTGTAGGCTTTCATCACCAGGTCCAACTCAAATAATGGGTTTTTGTTTGTTTGTTTTTTTCTTTTTCTTTTTTTTTTTTTTTTTTAGTGTTAAAGAAATGTTAATCTTAGATTTAAGGTCCAATTATGTTTTTTGGGTTTTTTGGTCTTTTTGAGACAGGGTCTCCCTGTAGCTCTAGAAATAATGGTTTCTTTAACAAGGTCTTAAGTTAAGTGACTTTTGCAGTTTGCCTGCCCTGTGTGTGGACACAAAGCCAAGTTCTGACTATATATCATGAGTTTACTAACCCAGAATCAAGAGGCAGCTCTGTACCTCTGAGATGCACTCTTTCTGCAGCTTTGGGTTAAAAAGCTCATGCTCACTGGGGCTGGAGAGATGGCTCAGCAGTCAAGAGCACTGGCTACTGTTGCAGAGGACTAGGGTTTAATTCCCAGCACATACATGGCACCTAACAACCTTCCGTGACTCCATTTCCAGGGGATCTGACAACCTTTTCTGATCTCCATGGGCACTGTGCGACACGGGTACACTTACATGCATGCAGGCAATATGCATAAAATAAAAATAATAAATAAAATATATATTTTTTTAAAGGCTCACACTCACTTCCGGGGGTTCTGATGTCCTTCCTCTTGTGGCCCCGCCCTCATCCTCAGCCTCCCACAGGTTGTATTCCTGCTAGTCAGAGGTAAAGCTTCCTCCAGCCCCTCACTGCTCTCACAAAACCCGGTCTTCTTAGGAGTTCAGCTTTCTGCTTTAGTGACCACAGTCTTAATTTCCTTAATCCCATCCTCTTGAGGAAAAATCTGACAAAATCTAACGTTTCAGAAGTGGTGGGTTAGAGGAGGGCGGGATGCAGTCTTTGAAGGGCAGCACTTTGCCTGTAGAAGTGAAGCCAGCGGCCAACGTCAGGACGGAAGCCCCTGGGGCCGGCGGCATAGCTCAGTGGTACAGCACTTGCCTAGCCTGTGCCTGGGTTCATCCCCAGTATCACACAAATTAAACAAAAACTCCCCCCACCCCCAACACACACACAGACATGAATGATATTCTGTTGGGAGTGGTGGCTGATGCTTGTAATCGCAGCACTCGAGAGGGTGAGACAGGAGGCTGGAGGGCCCAGGACCAGCCACAATTTGAGACTCTGTCCCAAAACACATACTACGCAATAATAACAAAGAGAACTGTGTAAGCAAGGCATTCTTTTCTGATTTAGTTATTTGATGTGTATGAGTGCATTGCCTGCATGTCTGTAAGTGCACCTGTGTTGTGCAATGGCCACGGAGGTCAGAAGAGGGTGTTGGATCCCCTGGAACTGGAGTTATGGGTGGTTGTTAGCTACCGTGGAAGGGGATTCAATTTCACTTGAACTCTAAAGAAAACCAAGAGATACTGGTACAGGACAGGCCTTGTGGGAGCCCCAGAACACAGGCCACGCTGGGTGTCACACGAATGGTACATCCAAAAGGTTTCCAGGAGCAGACTGAAACAAGGAGATTGTGTACTATAAACTGTTGCTCCTGCCCAGGAGGGAGTGGGTGGTGCCTATACCAGGTTGGTGGCAGTAGGGCAGGAAAAAACTGGGTAGGAGTGGCCAGGAGGTGGGGCCGACACTGCTCTCTGACTCCCAGAAACAAATGCCCTGGCCAGGTGCTGGAGCTGAGAATTCATTCACTAAAACTCCACTGCAAACAGCTCAGGCCAAAATGGCTCCTGCACACAAAGCAGGCTGCCCCTGCCAATGCAGACTGGGTTACTCACAAGGGATTCCTCTAGTCCGAACAGGACCAGAAAGCCCTGTAGATGAAGTTTAGTCAGCAGCTCCAGCTTCGTTTGCACCTCATGTAGTGAGGGGCTCCCAGCTTCTATTTCTTTCTTTTCTTCTAAAGATTTTATTTTTGGTTTTCATTATGTGTTTGTGCATGTGTGTGCAGTCTCCTGGTGGCCAGAAGAGGACGAACGATCCCTGGAGCTGGAGTTACAGGCAGTTGTGATTTACCAGACATGGGTGCTGGGACCTGGACTCAGGTCCTCTGCGAGAGCAGTAAGTACATGTTCTTAATCCCTGAGCTGTTCGTCTAGCCCATCTTTTTTTGAAAGAAAAAAAAACTATTTGGAGGGCTAAAGAGATGGCTCAGCAGTTAAGGACACTGGTTGGGTTTACAGAGGACCCAGGTTTGAGTCCCAACACCCATAGTCAACAACTATCTAAACTCCAGTTCTTTTTTTTTTTTTTTTTTTTATATTTTTGAGACAAGGTCTCCCTGGAGCCTCAGGCTGTCCTGGAACTCACTCTGTAGACCAGGCTGGCCTTGAACACACAAAGATCCGCCTGCCTCTGCCTCCCGAGTGCTAGGATTAAAGGCGTGCGCCACCACGCCCGGCCTAAACTCCAGTTCTAAGGGATCTTATACCCACTTCTGTCTTCCTTGGGCACTGCATGACACAGATGAACTTACAAATATGCAAGCCTAACTCTCAAACACATAAGATAAAAATAAATAAATCAAAAAAAGAAAAAGAAACATTCATACACATAAAATAAATAAAACCTCCAAAAAGTTTTAAAACCTATTTTTTAGACATTTTATTCTTTTGTGTGTATGTGGTGAAATGTATGTGCCACCATGTGCCTGTGGAGAGAGGCTAGAGAATAACTTGTAGGAACTGCTTCTTTACTTCCTTCACTGGATCTTGGAGATCGAACTCAGGTCCTCCAGCTTGGCAGCAAGCCCTTTCCTTGCTGAACCCTTTTGCTCACCCACCCTACTCCTATTTCTGCTGACTGGCCTGCAACTTTAGAATCTCACCACTGGTCTACACAGTATTTTATCATGAAATAGTAAAGCTGATTGTAAAAATAAAGAAGTCACTAGCTGGGTCACTCCTGGGGTCTTGAAAGGAAACCTGTGGTGTTCATCAACAGAGCTGGGCTGTCTTTTCACATTGCCTGGTGTTTTCCTTGCATTCTGGCCTGTGCCTGTATCTCAATGCACAAATATGCCTTTGAAGATGGGTGATCAAGTGGCTTTGGAATGATTTTTGTGGCCACCGAGAAAAGTAGAATGCTTAAAAACATATTCTAGGAAGTTCTGGTTTTGCCCTTTTGCAGAAACTGTAGGACAGCTAGTTAGCAAAACAATCCTAACACTGTACTCCCAGCTTCATGCAAGACAGAGGAAGGCCTCTGAAAAGACACAGAAATGTGTATTTGAGAGAGGTGCAGGGTACACCTGCAATCCCAGAACTCCAGAGCTGGGGCATGAGGATGAGGGGTTGAAGGCTAGCCTGGGCTATACAGGGAACACTGTCTAAATGAACTAAAATAAAAAATAAAATAAAACAAAACAAAAGTCTATTAAAAACAAACTTATTAAGATCCTTATTCAAACAATGCAAAAATTGGGTTCATTAGAAATAAATTGAGTCCCCCACGGTAGGCAGTTAGCAGGTGTTTTGCTGGGTGACTGGTGGGTAAGTACATTTATAGTCATGGAACTAATTTCTTTCGAATTCCTTCTTGGATTATGCTATTGTGTGGGCCTTCACTGCAGAGCCAGTGAGCACCTTTTCCTACTGAAAGTCAGGATAATTGACCTGTGAGGGTGAACTCTGTTGACTGCCTGTCACTCACTGTGATAGGTCCTGTGAGCCCTGCAGACTAACCCCAGTCGATGATGTAACGGCATGCCGCTGGCATCTAGGATTCTGTCATATTTAAGAAAAGCACGTTGGGGGCTGGAGAGATAGCCTAGCGGTTAAGAGCACCGACTGCTCTTGCAGAGGACCCAAGTTCGATCCCCAGCACCCACATGGTGGCTAAGAACTGTCTGTAACTCCAATTCCAGGGGAATCTGAGACCCTCTTCTGACCTCCGTGGCATTGCACGACACGGGTGCACAAACCTACATGCAGACAGTACATTCATACACATACAAAAATAAATAAATTAAAAAAAAAAACACGTTGGAGCTGGGGCGACAGGACAAGTGTCGGTGGCACCTCCTTAATCTTAGGAGTCCTGTTGCCTTGATCCCAGTGTGGGTGGATGTTATGTATGACGCCCCAAAGGTTTCTTTGGGCCTTGTGGTGGGCTACCTCCTAAAGTTGGAGGAAGCTTTGAAAGTTTCTGAAATAAGGAAAGAAAGAATGAAGGTGTGGCTAGAGTGCGTACTTAGCACGCAGAGGACCTGGGTTCAGTCTCCAGAATCGAAGGAAGAAGGAAAGAAAAGGAGAAGGGAAAACAAAACAAAAGAAGTAGCTGAAGGTAGGGGTGGTAATGGTGCACCCCATGATCTCAGCACTTGGGAGGCTGAGGAAAATCATGAGTGTGAGGTCAGCCTGGGCTACATAGGGAGCTCCTGTTGAAGAACTAGAGGAGGAGGTGAAATGTGGTGAAATGTATGTGCCACCATGTGCCTGCGGAGAGAGGCTAGAGAACAACTGGTAGGAACTGCTTCTTTACACAGTATTTTTACACAGGAGGAAGAGGAAGAGGAGGGAGAGGAAGAGGGGGAGGAGGAGGAAGGACAGGACCAAACATCAGGCCACTCAGCCAGACCCACCCTCTCTCCCCTCAAAAGAAAAGGGAATAGGAAAGGCCTGTCCATGAGGTGAGATTTTGACAATGGCTTTTTTTTTTTTATTAATTTTTTTATTTATTTCTGTATGTGTACGAATGTATTGTCTGCATGCAAGTTTGTGCACCCGTGTCATGCAATGCCGCGGAGGTCAGAAGTGGGTCGTCCCTGAGCTGGAGTTCTCCTGGATTTGGAGCTTCAGACGGTTCTCAGCCGCCATGTGGGTGCTGGGGATTGAACCCGGGTCCTCTGCAAGAGCGGTCGGCGCTCTTAACCGCTAGGCCATCTCTCCAGCCCGACAATGGCTACTTTAAAGCATTCACAGGAGAATGTACAGAACCCAGGGTGGGTACTCTTCCTTGCTCTTTACAAATTTGCAAATGAGCATGTTCCTCACTATGTAGCTATGTACAGAAGATCCATGAGGTTGACTCAGTAAACCATCCATGTAGTGACTTTACCTCAGGGTCAATCTTGCCTTGCTCCCCCTTGTGAACCTCTCCTCTGTGTGCATGCATATGGGTTCTTGTGTGTGCAGACACTTATGTGGGAGCAAATGCGTGCAGGTGAGTGAGCATATGTACGTATGTGGAGGCCAGAAATCAATGTCAGGTGGTGATCCCCAGAAGCCATCCAATCCACCTTGTTATTTGAGACAGGGTCCCCCTGGGATCTGGGGCTCACCCCAGGCTATGCTCGCTGGCCAGTGAGCCCAGAGAATCCTGTCTCTGCCTTCCAGCACTGAGAGTTACAAGCATGTGCTACCATGCCTGGGTTTTTATGTGGGTTCTGGGGACTGAACTCAGTCTTGAAGCTTGCAAGGCACTGTCAGGATCCATCTCCCCAGCCCTGAGCTTCTATTCTTTAAGGAAAGGGCTGGGGTAATCTGTTGGTTTTGGCTTTGGCAGGAGCTCAAGGCTGAGTTGCTGAAGTCCAGCTTCGAAGACCGTAGATGCTCACGTAACCCCTCCCTACCCCCACTGCCCAGGGGAAAGTCCCCTCTTCCATGACCCTCTCAGAGCCAGAAGGAATCATCTCTCTGAACGAGGCCAGGGCTTGGCCACACTGGGCCACTTGCTACTTTTCCCCTACCAGGATTTAGAACATTCCTTAGGGTGACTTGCCAGTCTGCAGAGTTTTCCACCCGGTTGCTCCCCCAAGCAGAAGTCACAGAACAGGATGATTTGTTATACTTCTGGGGGCTCTAGGAAGTGAATCAACGTGCTTGCTCACCCCCCAAACTCCTCAGCACTGAGACAAGGCTGCTGAGGCCAGGCTCTACCAAGATTACTCAATTTGGGGAGACCGTTTTGGCCTTGACTAAGAGCAGGCTGTTTTCCTGTAAAAGAGGAAATGAGTTCTCAGTTTTGTGGGCAGGAATCACACCTCTTAGTAATTTTTTGGAAGTCAGCAGGAGCTGGAGGCATGCATGAAAGGCCACCTTTCGGAGAAGAGTGCTTAGCAGGATTATCAGATGTTTCAGTGGTGCGGCACAGAGCTGAGCATCACTGTGGGGTCGTGGGGCAGCGGGGAAGCACTTGCTGTCTGATCGGAAACAGGTCATGAGTCTGAGCTCTGATTCACGCAGGGCCGTCTGCAGCATAGCTGGGATGTCAGCTGAATGGAAGGGATTTCGCAAGAGTGGAAGTGGAGCCCCTCAGTCCTGACCTGCAGCACACACTGCTAGGCTGTGAACACAGGAGGCCTCTGGGAATGCATAGAAAGTAGCTGTGTCCTCTGGGTGCCCTTGGCCTTGATCTAAGCCTGGTTTTAGAGCTGTGTGTCTTGGTGGACTTATATTTTCTTTGGGGTTATTTCATTTTCCTTTCACAGAGCTGGGGTATCAAACCCAGGGCCCTGTGTGTGCTAGGCAAATTGATGATCTACGACTGATTTTGAAATTCTTATTTTTAATCTTCCAAAGCCTTTGGAAGATTAAAAATAAGAATTTCAAAAGCTGCTATTGGCTAGTAAGATCTCTTCTAAACTTCCCTGGCCGTCTTTTTCACTCTTCTGACACATGGGAAATTCAGGCCCCCAGCCCTATCTCCAGGCTCACCCTGTGACCTCTCAGGACAACTGCCCCCAAGTACTCATGAGCTATGTCGTGAGAGATGTTTCTGTTACCTCATACTCCCTCCACCTGACACAGAGGTACCAACTCCTGCCCATCTCACCAAGTCCTTTCCTCACCTCTCACCTACTTCGCCTGATTTTCACCAATATCTTCATCACTATGTGATGGTCCATCTTCATTTTCAACTTGACTGGATTTGGAATCTCCTAGGAGACTCACCTCTAGGCCAAACTGTGGGAGGAAGAGCCCTTCTTAATATGGTGGCACCATCCCGTGGGCTGGGGTCCCAACTGATTAAAAAGGGAGAAGGGAGAAAGCTTATGTCTCTCTGCTTCCTGACTGGTAGTGTCGCTAGCTGCCTCACAACTTCCCTCTCCTCAAACAGCCAAAACAAACCCTTTGTCCCTTGAGTGGCTTTTTCTCAGGTAGCTTGTCATAGTGATGAGAAAAGTAACACAACTGCCTTCTCACCTTCCCACCAAGCGGCCTGGGTAACACCACCTTCTTGCTCTTCATCCTGCCGCCTCATAACCGTGGTCTGTCCAGATGCTTTTATACTAGGGTCTCTGGTGCCAAGCAGGTGGTCTACCATTGAGCCATGCTCAAGCCCCAGTGTCTTCTAAGGACTCTCTTCTCTAGGAGGCCAGAGATGTGGACAAGTAATTAAAATATGGTGACGATGAAGAACGATGTGAAAGGCTTCATACTTTCTGATCTCCAGACTTGTTATAAGGCTACAATGTCCAAGGCTGTGTGGAGCAGGACACAGTGACAGGCCCCTCTAGATCCAACTACTTGGGAGGCTGAGGTAGGAACATTATATGACCCCAGGAATTCAAGGCAGTCTATGTGGCGTGGAAAGTACCCACAAAAAATAAAATTAAAATATAAGTAGACTGGGAGTACAGTTCAGTTGCAGAATTACCTAGCAGAGGCCCTATGTTTGATGTCCAGTGATGGGAAAAATGCCTTAAAATTATTGTGTCCATTTGGCATAAGGATAGACATATAGATCAGTGGAGTATGATGGAGCATCCACAAATTAACCTTTATATCCATGGGTAGCCAAGTTCTGGCAAAAGTACCAGGATAACTGAGTGAGGAGGAGTTATCTTTTCATTCCAGAAGATACTTGGACGATTGGAAAGCAACATGGTAAAAATTGGAGTTGGGTCTCTATGTCATAATTCACATAAAAACTAACTCCAAAGGCATCAAAACCTGACAAAATTAAACCAGACTGCATAAGAGTAAACCTTTGTGCCAGGCGTGGTGGTACATACCTTTAATCCCAGCACTCACGAGTCAGAGGCAGGTGAATTTCAATGAGTTCAAGGCCAGCCTGGTCTACATAGTGAGTTCTAGGACAGCTGGGGCTACAGGAAACCCTGTCTCAAAAAGACCAAACAACAACAACACTTTGCAACCTTTAGTTAGGCAGTCGGTGGCTTCCAACTCTGATACCAACAGTACCAGGAGAAAAGGAAAAGAGGGAAGTTGAACTTCAAATGTTTAAAGAGTTGTGCCTTAACTAACTCTATCAAACAATTAACAAGATGACCCACTGCATAGAATGGGAGAAATGTCTTCAGCTAGCCAATAATTGTCTGGTATCTAAAATGTTAACGCGTGTTTTGATCACTAATTAAAATAAAAATCGAATGAAGCTGGGCATGGTGGCGCATGCCTTTAATCCCAGAAGACTGGAGTTTGGTTCCCATCTCCACACCAGGCAGCTCACAGTTGCCTGTAACTCCAGCTCCAGGGAATCGGAAGGCTCTGATCCCCTCAGGCACCTGCACTCATCTGCACATACCTCCCAATACACAGGCATAATTACAAATAAAAATAAATACAAAAGAATGAGATCCCTCTATACTCATTAAAATGGTGGGAGGGAGAGTAGATAGATAGATAGATAGATAGATAGAATGAACACAGGTGTTGGTGAGTATATAGAGAAACTGAAACACTGCCTTGTGGATGGGAGTGTAAAATGATACAGACATCTTGAAAAACAGACTTCTTGGGGGCTCGAGAGATGGCTCAATGATTAAGGGCACTGGTTTCTCCTGGAGGTGAACTGGGTTCAACTCCTAGCACCCACATAATGTCTAACAACTGTTTGTAATTCCAGTTCTAGGGGATCTAATGCCATATTCTAATCTCCATGAATATTGAACAACATGGGTGCACTTACACACATGTAACCAATACACCCATACACACAAATAAAAATAAAATAAATAAAATATTTTTATTTTATTTTATTTTATTTTATTTTTTTATTATTTATTTTTGTATGTGTATGAATGTATTGTCTGCATGCAGGTCTGTGCACCCGTGTCGTGCAATGCCGCGGAGGTCAGAAGAGGGTCTCGGATTCCCCTGGAACTGGAGTTCTCCTGGAATTGGAGTTACAGACGGTTCTTAGCCGCCATGTGGGCACTGGGGATCGAACCCGGGTCCTCTGTAAGAGCGTCGGTGCTCTTAACCGCTAGGCTATCTCTCCAGCCCCTAAATAAAATATTTTTAAAAAAAACAGCCTAGCAGTTCCTGGATTGTTTACGCCTAGCAGTATCAGGTATGGGTCAGGAACTCTAGTCTCAGATACGCATCCAAGGGAAACAAAATGATGTCCACGCAATATTCGTACGTGAATATTCACAGAACTACTTGTTCAGTGAATACACATGGCTACTTGTCATAGCCCCCCCAAGTGGAAACAACCTACATGTCTGTAGACTGGGGGATGGATAAGCAAGCGGTAAATCCATGGTGTTTTGATATATGACACTGCATGGATGGATGTGAAAGAAGACGGACACGGAAGGTCCCATAGTGTATGATTCCACTGATGTGAAATATCTAGAATTAGAAAATGTGTAGAGACAGAAAATTGATAAGTTGATGTGAAGGGTTGTGAAGTGGGGCAGTGGGAATGACTGTTGATGGTTGGGGGCTCTGAAAATGTTCTAATTGATAATAAGGTGGTAACTATTCTGAAAACTAAGGTGGTGAGTATTCTGAAAAAAAAATTGAGTTAATTTGCTTTAGTTGGGTTCCCTTCATGGTAAGTAAATTATCTAGCAATAAAAATTTAATATAGTGATGAATGCTACAAGAAGTGGAAAATAAGGGGCTAGAGAGATGGCTCAGGTGTTAAGAGCACTGGCTGCTCTTGCAGAGGACCTGGGTTCGGTTTCTAGCACCCACATGGTGGCTAACAACTGTCTGTTCTCCAGTTCCAGGGGAATCCAATGTCCTCTTCTGAGCTCCATGGGCATTGCATGACACGAGTGCACTTACATACATGCAGACAGCACACTCACACATAAAAAATAATAAGATACTGAAATCTGATCTCAGCCCTCCCTTTGTTGAGCCCACGCTTGGTCCCAGCACTCTACACAGGTCCTGGAGACTGGACTCAATCTTACCGTTCTTGCCATTCATTTTCTTCTGACATTTGTTGTCTGTGGGTGGCTCTGTCCTTGATCTCTATGAGTGCAGGTCTTCCTCTTCCAAACACAGATTCATACTTCCCTCCAACTTGGAGCCACTGCCTACCTCAGCCTTCCCAATGCTAGCTAGCTAACACCACTTTCCTGCCATTGGTATCCTTATCCTTCCCAAATAAAGGCCCATCAGTCTAATCTCCGTGGGTTTGCTCACTCTTTCTTCTGCTTGGATTGCCCATCCCTGCCACCTTGTCCACCAATCCTACTGTTTTTCTCAGGCAACAAGCTTCCCCTTCCCCTCATAGTATGTTCCAGCTCCTCACAGCCACTCCTGACAAGAGATGAGACATGTGCCACTGTGAAGAACCCTTGATATGGCCTGGTTTGTTCCTTTTACACATACAGCAGGCACCTGTCTCTGACCTCTTCTAACTTCCACTTTATTCCCTGCTTCCTTTCTCTTTCTTCACTTTTTTAATTAGAAAAATTTAGGGATGACTCTCACTTGGTAGAGTGCTCACCCAGCATGCACAAGACCCTGAGTTCCATCCCAAGCATTCCATAAACTCAGCATGGTGACACGCACCTGTATCTCAGTACTCAGAAGCTGGAGGTAGGAGGATCAGGAGTCTAAGGCCAACCTTAGCTACACAGCAAATTTGAGGCTAGCCTGGCTTCCATGAGACCCTGTTGCAAAAATATTAGAAAGTGGGACTGGAGAGATGATGGCTCAGTGGTTAGTTAAGAGCATCATCTGCTCTTGAAGAGGACCCAGGTTCAATTCCCAGCACCCACATGGCAGCTAGCAACCATCTATAACTCAAGTTCCTAGGGAATATGATGCCCTCTTCTGACTATGGAAGGCATTTCACAACATGGGTGCACTTACATACATGCAGGCAATACACTCGTACACATAAAAGAAAAATAATAAATAAAATATTTTTTAAAAGATTAGAAAATAAAAAACTTAACTGACTCAAAAGTATACACACACAGTTACACACATGTCTGAGCTACAGTGTGTTATTGGAATACTTTTCTCAATGTTTTGTAATAGTCACAGCAGGATTACTGGCATGCCCATCACCTCAAACACGGATCATTTGTGTTGGGGACACTCAATGTACTCTCCACTGTTTATGTCAACATAGACTTTGTTGTTGTCAACCATAGATACCCCGCTGAGCTATGGGGTACTAGAAGACATCCTATGAGCTACACCCCTGTACCCACTCACCATTATTGTCCCGCCCCTCTCCCTCTAGTTCTAGAATTCCTAATGACGTGCTCTGGAGACCAAGGAGGCAGGGACAGCATTGTCACTTGGTTCTCTTGGCAGCAGATACATAATCAGAACAGAAGGAGAACAGGACATAGTTCTGAATTAGGCGCATAGTCAGGAGAGGAGGCCCCAGACTAGACTGAGCTATCGGCTAATCACTCACTTGTATTCAAGGTAGCCTGCTTCTGGGTCCTTAGTCAAAGTCCTTTCGGTGGGCTGCTGCTAGAGGGAATTCAAATTCCCTGCCCTTGCTCTACCAAATCAGGGTCCTACTTTCATATTTATTAGTTATTGAACCAACCAACCTGCACCCCGCCCTGTCCAATCCAAAGGCAGAAAGGGGCACCCAGTCCTGTCCTACCTCCTACCCTATAGAATTTAAAAGCCCAGTCTCACCAGGAGAATAGACAGTGCTCCAGTTCTTGACTGATTCCCAAATACAGAGTCTGTCTCTTTGCTGTGTGGACTGTTGCTTATGCTTAAATAAACCTTGGCTGTGTGTTGTGACTGCAAACTTCCCATCTTGTTATTCTTTACCTGACAAAGACAAGAACCTAAGAATAGACCCCAGGTGGCATCAGAATCGTGTATGTAACAAAATGAAAACAAGTTATGAGTGTAAAAATAACAGCTTGTGTTGCTGCTGTGTAAGTCCTTGAACCAATCACAGGGCTAACTTTCCTGGGTATCTTCAGGGACACCAACTCCAAGCACTGGTTGACGTTAAGTAGAGTGGCTAGGGGTGCATGCTGTTGGTTTGAGTCCAAGATAATTATTTCCATTTACTGGCTCTGTGCCTACTGTAAATCACTGGATCTTGCTGAGCCTCCTAACTCATCTATAAGATGTAAATAGTTCCTACATTAAGGGTGTGCTGTGGGGACAGAATGAAACGAGGCTTGTGAGTGGCTGGCCGACTCTGGCTGTAAGCACTTAGCAAAATGTAAGTGTTCTAACATGGCCATTGCTATTATCATGTCCCATTCAGAATCTAGTCCCCATGAGTTTACAGATTCACATGTCATCTTATTATGGGGTGGTGGGTTCAGATGAAGCTGATTCACATAAGCTGATCTCCCAAGATGCCAGGGAACCAAGTACCTTATTAAGAATGAGACACGGGGTCTGGGGACACGGCACAGCTGGTAAACTGCTTTCCTTACAAGCAGGAGGACCTGAGTTTGATTCCCAGAACCTTGTAAAGAGTCTTGATTGGTGGTGTATGTTTGTAATTCCAGTGCTGGGGAGGCAGAGACCACTGGATCCCTGGAGCTTTTTGACCAGCCAGACTACGATACTTAGGGAGAGACCCTGATTCCAAAGTAGGTGACCCCTGAGAAATAACAGCTAAGATTGTCCTACGGCCTCCACATGCATGCGTACACACATGTGCATGTGCGCGTGCGCGTACACACACACACACACACACACACACACACACACACACACACACACAGGATGGGACACAGCTTCCCAGCATTTCATTTACTTAATTGCTATCTGTGGCATGCCTTTTTAAGGTGTGTGGTCTTTTGTACAATGAAATCAAAAGATGGAATGAGCCTTCCACACCAGTGGAATAAAGAGCCCCGATTCTCAGGGATGCGCCCTGAGGGAGGTCAGGGGCTGCAGGACAGGATATCTCAGTAGGAGTCCTAAGCATAATACCTCCTTGCTCTAATGCCTGACCACACAGCAACTACATGATAAATATTTGTCAAGTAAGTGAATTCCTTGGGCAGGCAGAGTCAACAAATGTTGCTCTTTTTCCTCCCTTTCTAGAGAGTCCAAGCATATTAACTGCCTTCCCTTTTGGGTGGGGCACTGTCCACTGGCTCACAGCTTTTTCTTGTTTCTTGTGTTTTGTTCTCCCTGGTTGGAGATGCTCTGATGAACTGTGGAAATACCCTGCTCTCGTCAGTACTGTTTACACATCTAGTCCCCCTCTTCTCATTCATACTCCACGTCACAGGCATTCCACCGCACGCATGCTGTCAATGTAGCAGCAGCCCTCAGGACCCCAGTGCAGCACAGAGTTGGCCTGCATGGACTGCCCAGGGCACCTCTGCAGCTCTGCCCCTTGGACAGAAGTTACAAGCTCATCTTCCTCTGGGAGGCAACTGTGCCTTCCATAGTTTTTTGTTGCTGTTGTTTTGTTTTTTAAAACTGTATTCCTTCTTGTCTTGCTCTAAAATAACATTGGTTTTCTGCTTTTCTAACAACTAAGTGATTAATGAGTCAAGGTCACGAGTCCCCTCCCCTGCCCTGGACTCATCTCTAGGGACAAACTATTCTCTCAAGGCAAAGGCACTAGACCAGACACAAAGGAGGGCAAGTTCCCTCTACCTGTGTGTGTGTGTGTGTGTGTGTGTGCACGTATAGACAACAAACTAAGGTGTTACTCCTCAGGTATCTTATTGTTTGAGCCAGGGTCTCTCAATACCTGGAGCTTGCCCATTAGGACAGGCCAGCTGGCCAGTGAGCCTCGGGGTTATGCCTGTCCCTGCCTTCCCCACGCTGGGATTACCTGCCACCATGCCTAACTTTTTTGCTTGGGTCCTCACGCTAGCACAACAAGTGCTTTACCAAGCGAGCCTACTATCCAGCCATGATCTAGCTCTTTCTTTGGTGCTCAAGAGAGTTTCCCACCACCTGAGTGGCCATGAATGGGCTGGGGCGTTGGGCAGTGGGGTGTTGGTGTTAGACGCATAGGAGGAAACAGAGACCTTCATTTCCTTCCCCGGATCAGCTTGGCAGAAATCCAGTTGTTTCCTAACCTGGCTCTATGCTGTACTATGATGTTGGATAAAATGCTTAATTATTTTCCTTTCTCAGAACATTTCAAGAGGGGCTACAGAGATGCTGGTCTGTAAAGTACTTTCTGTACAAATGAGGTGAGTTTGGATCCCCAGACACACATAAAGGGCTGGCCACAGTGGTAGCTGTTTTCTTTTCCTTAGCCCCCCCACAACTGTGTATACATCCCCACAAAAATGTGCATATATACACACATACATTTCAAGAAAGCAGTAGAGAGCCAAGCATGGTGGCACACACCTTCAATCCCAGCCCTCCAGAGGCAGAGGCAAGTGGTTCTCTGTGAGTTCAAGGCCAGCCTGGTCTACATAGAGAATTCTAGGCCAGCTGGGGCTATACGAAGACCCTGTCTTGAAAAAAAAAAAAAAAAAAAAAAAAAAAAAAAAGAAAAATGAAAAGAAAGAAAGCCATAGAGAGAGGATTAAAAGTTTCACTCAACGGGGCTTTATCTCTCATGTACCACCTGAGAATTCTATGAAAAATCTCATTGGCTTTCAGAAGGTCTCAGCTTCCTGGCAATCACTGGATCCTCTTCTAATAGCAGGGCTTCTGTGGGAGATCCCAGTAAGATGGGGACCCTTTACAGGCTTACCAAATGAGGGTAGTACTGATAGTTGAGTTCTCTCCCTCTCGCCCTCCCCCAAAATACTTCCACAAGCTGTAACCTGGAATGCCTGCTCTAGGGAGCCAGAAATATGACAAATATTCTGATAAGCCAGGGGAAACTGGAGCACAGGTTTGCATTGTTGGCAGGGATGGCAGAGCACATTTTTTACTGGGTGTGTTGCTTTCCAAAGTGCACTTGGTTCAAATCCTGCACCTAGTAACTTGCCCCACCTTTGGGAGATGTTTTGTACCGTGTGCCAGGTGAATGGTATTCCAATGTACCAAGACAAATTCATTCTAGTGTGGGGAGTGTTTAACTTAAAAGATTTTTGTCTTGCTGGGCGTGGTGGTGCACGCCTTTAATCCTAGCACTTGGGAGGCAGAGGCAAGTGGATCTTTGTGAGTTCAAAGCCAGCCTGGTCTACAGAGTGAGTTCCAGGACAGCTGGGGCTACAGGGAGACGCTGTCTCGAAAAAGACCAACAAAAAATAAATAAATAAATAAAAGATTTTGTCTTTAGGTAAATATCATCTTCATGTTTAAGGGGCTGAAAATGAAGCTAATCTTTAGTTTCAAATTCAACCTTTTTTTTTTTTCTAAAGGCTCAGTAGCGTAGTAAAAAGAGCTTGAGGTTTGCAATTAGACTGTTTTGAATGCAGTTCTGGAATATTCTAAGATAATAGTGCATAATTTACTGGCTTTGTGAAGATTAAATGAGGTAGGCTAGTGTCATTCCTAGCAGGTGGTGGGGGATGGGAAAGTAGGGTGGCGATGTCAGACCCGCTGGGCAGGGCCATCCTCTGTCAGGCAGAGACTTGGGGTCTTGACAATTCCCAGAGTACAGTCATTGGTAGACTGCTCATTTCAGATTTTGGTCCTTTTGGCCACCGCCACACTCAGCCTTCTGCCTGCCACTTCAAACTTGTTTTTTTATTCTGAACTCAGTTTGGGATCTTAAGCCTAAACTCTCAGCAAGGGAGCCACTAACAGACGCAGCTTTATTCAAGGCCTTCTGTGCAACACAAACTCTCAGCAACTCACGAGGATTCCAGGGCCTCTGAAACTGGCAAGAGTTTCAGGGAAATCACAGGGTGATTTCTTTGCCGCATGATTAATCCTGGGCGGACTGGTCCCGGAAGAGCACATACAGGTTAGCAGCAAGCAGAGGCTTGCAGAATCTCACAAAATCACAGACAAGCCCCTAGGGTACATGCTTTGGAGGAAAGTTCAGAGCGAGTGTGGGGTCTGACAATGGCAGACAGTCAGATGTGTGGACAACGGCCCTCTTTAGATTCCACTAACATCCGAAGAGATGACACCTGGGATTGGGTTATAAAACTGGACCCCATGACATTAGATGAGGGGAACCCAATAGGGTGCAGGACCCTAAGAGATAAATTAGCAAATTGCCACAATTACCCCCAGCTGGGTCCCCAACAATAGTTCAGCTCAATGGAGTTACTCATTCATATTCATTATTCTGAGACAAAAACCCTGCCAGCCTGTCTTTTGCAGCAGAGCAGTCTACACACAACAGGCCGCATGGCCACCTTTCCTCTGGGGTGTCTTTCTTTGAACAGTGCAGTTTTCAGCATGAATAGAACAGTGGCTGTTTTTCTAGACAAGACTGAACATCACCTACATTTCTGGAGCTCTTTAGGAGCTGGCTTGAGAGAGCTGCAGCCCACCCTTTTCCTGGGAGGAAACAAAGGATGCTTCCCAGCAGCTGACTTTCCCAAGCCGTGGCTCAGGTTGGCTCACCTTGCACAGATGAGTGCAAAACCATGTCATTTGTGCGTTGTCTCACCCAAACAGAAATAGAACTGAAATAGAGAACTGTATATATTCCAGTCGAAAGAGAAGTTCCAAAGATAGGACTGCCACAAATAATCCAGGCCTCATAAACAATAGCTTCTTCTCTTTGAAACAGACAGCCCTGCCCAGTGCATGCTATATAATTTCCCTGAGGCTAGGTGTTGCCTGTAGAAGATTACAGAAGTCTAGGCTAGGTCCATCCATCTCACTCAGACCTCTCCCTCTCCAGGAAGGATGCCCAAGGCCTAGCCCCCTGGGGATCAAGTAAGAAAACAACGTGAGGATCTTCATCTCTGAAGATCACTGGCTTCCTTATGGGTCCCTCGACAGACATTTAGAGCAGTAACTACTGACAGATGATGCTGCGGGCCTGGGGATCAAGCTAGAGCTTCTATTCAGGGGAACAGATACAAATAAGAATAATAATAAAAAAATCATGGCAAATGTTCACAGAAGCCACCCACACAGCACACCAGGCAGAGACAAGTGACCGCAGAACAGGGAAGAGAACAGGGACTATGGGGATGAAAGTCCCATCAGTCCTTTATATTTTATTTTGTTTTATTTTATTTTATTCTATTTATTTTATTTTACTTTTTTATTTTATTTTATTTTATTTTGAGACAAGGTCTTATGAAGTGCAGGCTGGCTTTGAACTGGGAAATATAGCTCAGAATGACCTTGAACCGTTCGTTCTCTCTCTCTCTCTCTCTCTCTCTCTCTCTCTCTCTCTCTCTCTACCTTCCTTTTAATTTTAATTATGCCGGGTGTGGTGGCACACAACTTTCTTCCCAGCACATGGGAGGCTGAGGAAGGCAGATCTCTTGTGAGATGAAGGTCAGCCTGGGACCAGCTACATAGCAAGTTTCCGGGCTAGATGGAGTTGCAGGGAGACTCGGTCTCAAAACGGTAACAAAACAAAAACAAAAACAAAAAAAAACTATGTGTATATACATACCTGAGTGAGAGATGTGCATGTGAGTGCAGGTGCCCTCAGAGGTTGCAGTTGTAAGACACCCAACCAGGGGTGCTGGGAATCCAACTCTGGTCCTCTAGAAGAGCAGTACACACTCGCACTCTTAACTGTTGAGCCCTCTCCCCAGCCTGACTTTGAATATTTTATCCTCCTGACCATTTTTAAGCCTCACTGGGATGGAACTCAGAGCTTCATGCTTGCAAGGCAAGCACTCTACTGAATGAGCTACATTCTCCTGACACCAATTTAGCCTTTGAGTCCTTGGTCAAGTTCAATACATGGCCTCAAACCACTTAAACCTCAATGTTCACAGCCACCCTCCAAGCTGGGGATGCACCTCAGTGTGGCTGAGTGCTTTCCAGCATGCTGGATGCCTGGGTAGACTGAGGATGGAAAGACCCCACCTTCCATCCCCCCATCTTGCTCCAGGCCTCTTCAAGCCTGTCCCCAAGGGTGGGACCCGAGTTCCAAGCTGGCACACGGGGGAGACCAAGGCCCGGGTATCGAGGAAACTCTCCGGCCCGCGGCTCCCTTCCATTGGCCATTCCACCAACACACTGCCCTATGGGCCCAGCCGGGTCTCCGGTTTGCGTTAGCCTCCAGCTCAGTTTATACGGAGCAGATCCAGAGAGACCCTCTCGGTCCCCACTTTGCCGCCTGTGGAACCCGGGCTCAGTGCGCCACACCCACTGGGCTGCTTTCAGCTAAACTGCCACTGTGCCACGGGCCCTCCTCCCGGGTGCTGAGTGCACGCACACCCATGCAGCAACCCAGCTCTCCTCAACACCCTCAGATCCCAGGCCCACGTATCCCACACATATCCCCACCAGCAAGTGCTTGCAGCCACTCGGGCCGAGCGCTTACCTCCTTGTACCGAGCCCCGAAGCCACACGCTCCCCAAAATCCAGAGCAGCACTGGCGCCGTCCACATCTTTCCAGTCGGCTGGTTCTCTTTGGGGCCTCAGCAGCGAGTGGTTTTTGTGGGTTGGGTGATGAAAAAAGTTCCGCAGTCACAGGCCCAGCCGGGAAGAGCACGGGACAAGGATGGAATGCGGCGCGCAAAAGTCCCTCCGAAGCGGGTGGCCGGCTTTCTGGGCCCGCGGCGCTGGCAGAGCAAACTTCGCAGCTGGCAACTTGGCGGCGCGGTCTGCATTTATGTCTCCAGACCCGGGCTGGGAGTGGGTGGGCGTCAGGTGGTCCCAGCCCAGGCAATGTAGCACCGCCTCTGGGCTGTGTTTGGCCAGCGCTATGAGATGACCTCAGGCCAGGTTTAAAGTTACAGGGCAGCAGCTGCGGGGGCTCAGCTCCGGCCAAAACAAAAAAAAACAAAACGCAAAAGCTTTTGATTCCTTTCAAATACTGGAGGAAGAGGCCTTGCATGCAATAAACAGTCCTGCCTTTTTAATTTTTATTTATTTATTCTTTTTTTTTTTTTTTTTTGTCCTTTTGAGACAGGGTCTCCGGCTGTCCTGGAACTCGCTCTGTAGACCAGGCTTGCCTTGAACTCACAAAGATCCTCCTGCCTCTGCCTCCCAGGTGCTAGGATCAAAGGCGTGCGCCACCACGCCCAGCTATTTATCCTTTCTATTATATTCATTTTTCTGCTTTGAAGGGGAAAACACAAACCTACGTTTTTCTTTCTATTGGGTAATAAATAGGTGGGAATTATGGGGTGGCTTTTGTGGTTTGGTTTTAGAACCAAGGATCACATTGTTTCTTTGTAAAATGTTGAATTTGATGGCTTAAAAATTGGCCAACATCCGGGCGGGCCAGAGGCGCTCATGCTAATCAATTGAGAACTTGTTCAGGGACCAGGTGGCAGGGTGCCCCTGGAACTGGCCAGTGGTGGGGTACCTGTCCTGGTACTTGGCCTGGTAACTTAGGCAGTTTGACCGGCTAAACGTCATTACCTCTCCTTTTTCCCGGATATTGTGGCTCCACCTGGAGACCTGGATCATCTGACCAGAGGTCACTCCCCAGGCACAGTTCCAGTTTATCCATTTTAATCCTAGGATTTAGCTGATAATCCCCACTTCATTGATTTAAGCAATCTTCCCCTGGTCTCAGAGAGTGGCTATCAGCAAGATAAATTTTCCCCTTTTTATTTTTTACTTTATTTCCTTCTGGAATGTAAGAGCAGGCTTTGGGGAGGTGGTCTGAGCTCCACTCCCAGATGCCATAAATTCCATTCAACAAAAGAGCCTAGCATGGCTCAGCCACTCAGCCTGATGACTGGAGATCTAGCCCCAGAACCCATAAAGTGGAAGGAGAGAACACCCCCCCACCACCGCCACTTGTCCACCTGCACACATATAAGCACACACACCATAAAACAAAATGTAAATTAAAAAAAAGAACCTAGACCACGCATGGTGGGACACACGTTTGACCTCAACACTTGGGAGACAGGCAGGATCTCTGAGATTAAGACCAGTCTGGTCTACACAGTGAGTTCCTGAGTAGCTGGGGAGTACAGGGAGAACCTGTCTCAAAATAATAATAATAATAATAATAATAATAATAATAAAATGAAATAAAAGAGAACCTGAAAATGAAGGTCCCCAAAGTACCCCACTAGGGTGAAAATGAACTGTCTTCACTCCATCTTTTTTTTTTTTATGTGTATGAATGTATTGCCTGCATGTGTTTAAGTGCACCTGTGCAATGCAATGCCTTTAGAGGTCAGAAGAAGGCGTTGGATCCCCTGGAACCGGAGCTACAGGTGGTTGTTAGCCATGTGGGTGCTGGGAATCGAACCCAGGTCCTCTGCAAGAGCAGCCAAAGCTCTTAACTGCTGAGCCATGTCTCCAGCGCCCCCCCCCATTCTTTGTCTTTGACTTTGGTTCCAAATAGATTTTATCATAAGGATTGTAGGAGCTCACTGTTTTCAAAATTTTTTAAATTATTATTGCGTGTGTGCATGATAGGTGTGGACACCGTGCCATTGCTGCACATGGAGGGCAGAGAACAGCTTTGTGGAGTTGACTCTCACCTTCTACCTTTATGTGGGTTCAGGGATCGAACTATGGTTCGCCAGGTTTTGGAGGCAAGTACTTTTACTCCCTGAGCATCACCAGCAGAGGTTGTTCTAAAAGCTCAGATTCCCACCTTCCACCCCAAACTCATTAACAAGACCTTTTAGGGAACTGCTAGCTTAGGCCAGCGTCCATGAGAACTGGTTGCTCACCTAGGGCAGCTAAGAGTCCAAGCAGGTGGGACATTTGTTTTAGGATTTTTTTAATTTTTTTTGCTTGTCAGATCATCTTATTGAAATTGTTTCTCTTGCATTTCACTGAACCACTGTCTGTTCTGAACAGTTAGTTTCACTGCAAACCTCAGAACTTTCCCATCTCAGGTTGAGATGAAGATGCAACTTTCTTCAGTTTTCCTGAATCTGAGTTCATCTGGCACCAGCCACCGCCATTAAGCCAGCCACCCAAGTTCAAGTCCAACAAGATCAAAGTTATCTACTTGAGGTATACCAGAGGCCAAGTTGGTGCCACATCTGCCTTGGCCTCCAAGATCAGCTTCTATCCCCATTGCAGCCCACAGACTGTGTAGTGCCCAGGATCTCTCTCTCTCTCTCTCTCTCTCTCTCTCTCTCTCTCTCTTTGAGACAGGGTCTCCTTATAGCCCTAGATGGCCTGGAACTCACTCTGTAGACGAGGCTGGCCTTGAACTCACAGAGATCTGCTTGCCTCTGCCTCCTGAATGCTAGGATTAAAGGTGTGCATGACCAGGCCCAGTTTAAAGACTGTTCTTAGCTGTCATGTGGGTGCTGGGAATCCAATCTAGGTCCTCTGAAAGAGCAGTCGGTTTCCAAAAAGAGTTGGTGATTGCAGGTGGGAGGTTTTACCTAAATAGGGATTGCTCAAGAGGCTCGGCTTGTCCTGGGGCTACAAGATAGGAAAGGAGTGGAGTTGAGGAAGCGTGCAAAGAAAAAGGACTGCTGAGGTGATTTTCCATGGGAGTAATGTTTATTGATAGGGCTCATGACACGTGAATTGTCTGTATAGCCTTTTTGATGCAGAATGGATGAAAATGGGTTCCAACTTAGCAACCAAAACTTTAACAAACAGCTGCTACAGAGTAGTATTTAGGACTTGATTAGATGTCCAGGAAACAGGTCACCTACCCCTCTCTCCCTTCCTCTCAGTGATGAGTCTGGGTTCTAGAGGTTGGTCTCCACCTTCTTGTGGAGGATGGTGGTAGGGATGGAGAACATAAGGGGGAGCAGGGTGGCCTGGGGATGAGGAGGTGGCTGGGGAGAAGAGCCAGGGCTGGGCGAACCTGGCTCCACATGTTTTCTGTCTGAATAACCAAGTGAGCAGAGTGGCCAAGGAGAGGAGGGATCCCTGAAGGATCAGAGAGGACGTGACATTCAACAATGAAAACAGCAAGTTGAGGTGGAAATTCTGGGTTTGGTTAGAGAGATGCCTAGGAATGAGTCAGGGACAGGCTAAGGTCCCAGCAGTGACACTCATTGCAGTGGGGAGGGAGGGGGCACAGGAATGTAGCAGGGTCCTCTCCACTTGTGAAACTGCTTTGCAAGGAGATGGAATGACATGTCGTCTTGAGACACCAGTGATGATAGCACTCAGGAGATAAGTCACAGCCTCACTGATTACTGATCTTGCCTTGCCCTCTCATTTGATCCCCAAACGACCTTTGATCTAGGATCCTAACACTCAAGAAAAATGCCTTAGCGCTGATTCACCTGCAGGCCTCACCTGGAGGACTGGCTAAGACACAAGTCACGAGGGGCCACTTCCAAAATTCTTATTCTTTAGGGGGAAGGGGGGCTGAGAATCTACATTTTGACCAAGTTCCCAGGTGGAGTTGCTGCCGCTGGATCAGGATCCCAAACTGAGAACTACTGTCTGGAACACACCAGAAGACACATCTGGAATCCTGCAGCAAAGGATTGGTGGAAACACATGTCTCTCTGTTACAGATCAGAGCTGGAGTCTCTTGCTAAAGCTATATCTTGCATAAGAATCTGGAGTAGGAGCTAATGTTAAGCATGTTTATGAGACTCTACCCTGGGGGAAGCTGGAGTTTAGTCTTGGGGTCTCTGACGCTGCCTGTATTCTTTGAGGCCTCTGCCTAGTCTAGAGAGCAATCAGCTGATCTTCTCAAGGCTGCCTGAGGAGACACAGTGTCCCAGGGCTGACACCCCTGCAGTTGAATTTCCAATTGTGCAAGCAGCTCTGTGACCCATGACTAGGTCATTTCTTAGAGCACTGGCTGGGCAGGAATGAGATGAGACTGTGGGTGGGTGATTCTGAGATTAATAGAATTCATATAACACCTTAGTTTGCTGGAAATGAGCCTTGGGCCACATGTGCCCTAGAGTTTTCATCCTCAAAATAGGAGTGTGATTCCTACTGTAGAGAACTATGCACAGCTGGAGTATTACTACTGTGACAGCTGGCTTTATCAGGCCCTGCTGGGATCTCAGCCCTTTCTACTTCTGGTACTACCAGAACACTCAGTCATCTCTGGTGTCTAGGGCAGAAGAAGTTCTTTTTGTTTTAAGCATTTTACTTATTTTTATTTTATGTGTATGAGTGTATTGCTGCATGCATTTAAGTGTACCTGTGTCATGCAATGCCTGAGGAGGTCAGAAAAGGGTGTCAGATCCCTTGGTAGTTGTCAGCCACCATGTGGGTGCTGGGAATTGAACCTAGGTTCTCTGCAAGAGCAGTCAGTGCTCTTAATTGCTGAGCCATCTCTCCAGCCCAGGCAGAAGTTCTTAAGATGGATCCAGTGGAGTGAATTTCTTTGAGCTGGTCATGCCTTCTGGAGCAATACACAGGATCTAAGCATCATGTTGTCCTCTCTCTTTGACCAACCTGAGCTTTATTTTGAGGGTCATCTCAATCCTCCCAGACCCTTGGAAAGGGCCCTCCCACTTCCACTTAGAAACTTGTAATCCGTGCCTAGAAGTTGGTGCTGTTACTCTGTGAATGGGAACTAGCTTGGATTCTGACACACTGGCTTCTTGTAGGTGCAAAAGCACCCACTGTTCTGAGGTCTCCCTGGTGTCAACTGCCTCTCCTGCTGTCAGAACTATCTCATGCCTGGTTCCAGTGGGCTGTACATCAATTTCACTATCAATCCCCCAAAAGAAGTTTTGAAAGGCTGGTTACCAACCTTTCATCACAAAGTTGAATTAGTATAGTCATCCTTTAGTGTCTATGGAGGTGGGTTCCAGGCTCCCTAGGGATGTTATAATCTACAGATACTCAAGTCCTTTATATCTAATGGAATAGTAGTCTATATAACCTTAACACATCCTGCCATGTATTTAAATCACTACTAGGTCACTCAGACCAATACTGTCTATTAATAAATAGTGGGCATCCCCCCCCCCAAAAAAGGTAAAGGCTTATTGCCTGTAAACTGGGATATCTGCAAGAAAAGAGGTGGTAAGGCCCGCCCTGCTATCAATGACCTGATGTAACCATGGGAGGATTGTATCCAGATCGCACTTACAAGTATACAGTTGGTCTCTGGAATACCAGAGAGTGTTACCAAAGGCCACTGAGCCAATAAAGCAAATGTTGGTCTCCTTGAGTCAAGCAAAACTCCTCCACCAACATCAGCTACACCTCACCTGCTTGGAGATACTGTGCAGCAGTGGCAGCCATATGTCTGTATATCCCAACTTTATTTGATTATTAGCTCTCTCCTTGGAGGAATAACTCGTGGATGTTGCCACAAGCTTATACCCTCTAGTGATTAGGAGATTTATATGCCACAGTAAGGCCTTGTCATCTTTCTCAGGGGAAAAAAAAAGTAATCCAGGGATTAACACACCATCCAAACATCTGTGTCTATACCAAAGTAACCTACCATAGTAACTAGCAATGTTTAAATACCTATATATCTAATCGCTTGTGCTTCATTAGTAGGATTGAAAGGTTATCCCTGGACAAACGGTCAGCCCATGAAAGGAAACAGCCAGAACTGATCAGAGTCCAAAACGACATCTCCAGACAAAGTAGACTGTTGTGCTTCTTGTCCACCTGTGCCCCATTTCTAAGCCTAAGGAACAATCTGTGGAAGAGGGGGAGTGGTAGATTGTAGGGGCTGCGATTGGGGTGAATGGTAAAACTACGACAATATAGTCTGGACACTTATTTGATCAACTTGATTGAACATTCAAGCCCCTCCAGCTGGATGGTGGGAGCCTTGGGCTGTGTGGGCTGGGGCACAACTGCTTGCAAATTGGTTTTATATGAAGGATGCTTGTGCTAAAAAAAAAAAAAAAAAAAAAAAGGAGCTAGATACTGACATTTGAACTAACTGGGAATATAAAATGCTAGTTGTTTTATTTATAGTTTGTATTGGGTTGGTCTCTATATTTTTCTGAATTATACAACATCACAGTGTAACACTTTCTTTTACTTGTAGGACAATTTAAAGGAATTAAGCTTAAATTTTACTTCCCAAATAAGTAGAAGTCTTAGTCCAGTCATATAGCATTAAAGAGCAAAGTGTTTATTGGGTAAAATTTATTTAGCAGGTACTCAACTCTGCCCAAGCTTTATCCACCAAGTATAGGATATTTTAAGGCTTAGTGAATTGTTTAGATTAGTTAAATTTAGGTGTAGGTTTTGGTGGAAATGGTAATACAATTGAACTAATTGGGAATATAAAATGTTAATTGTTTTATTTATAATTTGTATTGGGTTAAGGTATACAAATGGCCTATATATTTTTTCTGAATTACACAACATCACATTATAACACTTTCTTTTACTTGTAGGACAATTTAAAGGAACTAAGCTTAAATTTCCTTCCCAAATAAGTAGCATACAGTCAATGAGAAACAGTTTGGGTAAATTTAATGAAAGCTTATGCCTTGGCTCCTGTTTATGGGTATGTGTAATACAACTTAGGCATCTATAGGTCAAAACATAAAAACAAAAAAAAAAAAAAAAGAGGGAGGTGGGAGGTGGGGTAGTATCCTTTCTGGGATACAAATGGAAAACTCTGTGTTCCAATCCTATTGATAAATTTTCAATTTTTCTGATCTTGAAACTAACAATGGGAGGAGAATTTTATGTTCCCACAGGTAAAAATCACCAATCTAAATGCCTGAAAACATACAACTTATGGCTGTGCAGGATGAACTGGGGAATGCCAGCAGAGAGGTTGACCCATCTGAACATTAAGGAATGAGGAACCTCAGACTGCCTGAGTCACGGACACTGAGCATCTCTCTGAATAATATTGGGGTTGACTGTTTATAATGGGCCCTAATGAAGTTTACCTTCCAGATGCTGAGAAACCTTCCTACCTCTCCCCTTTTTTAGGAAAAAGAAAAACAGGATGGTAATGAAACCACTCCCAAACTGTAAACTAGAGCCAATTGTTACAGTGGTAATTTCCTATAAAACAGGCACAACGTATTAACTGATTGATAGGCATAGGAACTGTGAAAGGATATTTCTCTATCTAGAGCCAAATTCAATAGTAAAGTGTTTATAAGTTGTGTAATTAAGCAAAATATATTACTACAGGAAAGCTCTGACATCAGCAATGAATTATTCTGCCTAGGAGATGTTGGCTAGGGGATTCAAACCCCCCCCCCCAAATTATAAAGGCCTTTTGCCTATAAGTGGGATATATGCAAGGAGAAAGGCAGTAAGTCCCTGTTGTCGAAGACCTGGTGTGAGCATGAAAAATGTTATGAGACGTCACTTGCTAGCGTACAACTGGCCTCTGAAATGCTAGAGAGTGTTACCAAAGGCCACTAAAGCAATACAGCAAAATATTGGTCTCCCTGAGACAAGCAAGACTCCTCCGTCAATATCAGCTACACCTCAACAGCCTGGAGATACTGTGCAACAGTGGCAGCCAAGTGTCTATATATATCCCAAATCTATTTGGCTATTAGCTCTCTCCTTGGAGGAATAACTCACAGCGGATGCCACAAGCTTATGTCCTCTAGTGGTTAGGAGATGTTATAAGCCACAATAAGAACTTGTCACCCTTTATAGAGAAACCACAGTTTGCAGATTAGCATACCATCCAAGCATCTGTGTCTATGCTCACATCTTAGCTTGACATAATAATTGGTACTGCTTAAATGCCTGTACATCCAATAGCTTGTGCTTTGTTAGTATGACTAAAAAGGGTATCACTGGAAAAGCTGTCAACCCATGAAGGGAAACAACCTGAACAGACTGGAGTCCAAAATGACAACTCCAAAGAAATTAGACTGTTTTCTTCTCACCCACTTGTGCCCCTTTCCCAAAGCCCAAGGAAGAGGAGATGTGGTAGATTGTGAGGGCTGCAGAGAGATAGGGGTGAATCATGAGACTACAGGAATATAGTCTGGACTCCTAACTGATCAACATGTCTGTGCATACAAGCTTCTCCAACTGGACTATGGGAACCTTGGGTTGTTGAAAATTTGGACATAGATACTTGCAAAATGCACCAATTACCCAATTGTATGACATACTGAGTAACATCAATGTTATCTGCAAACAAGTGTGTCATTATATTGTAGAATACCTTAAAAAAAATAGTGGGCATACTGTATTATTTAGAGGGAAAAGATGAAAGAAAAAAGCCTGTACATGTTCAGCACAGATGCAATATTTTTCAGAAGTACTTTTAATTTGTGATTAGTTCAGCCCATGGATACAGGGGACTAAACATACCTAACATAATAGTGAATGTGTTAAACAGTTCACGAAAAGAAATAAGGTGAAGATTGGCTGTAATTGGAAAATAAGTTTCATGATCTGATTTGACAAAAGTAACCATTAAAAAGTTATATGGGGGTCTAGAGAGATGGCTCAGCAGTTAAGAGCATTGGGTTTAGTTCCCAGCAGTCACATGGTGGCTAATAATTGTCTATAACTCCAGTTCCAGGGGAGCTAACACACTTGTCTGGCTTCCATATGGCATTGTAAAACATAGGTGCAATACATACATGCAGACAAAGCACTAATACATATAAATAAATAATAAATAAAATTTAAAATTATTATATTATTTTGGTCTTTTTGAGACAGGGTCTCCCTATAGCCCCAGCTGGCCTGGAGCTTGTTCTGTAGACCAGGCTGGCCTTGAACTCACAGAGATCTGCCTGCCTCTGCCTCCCAAGTGCTAGGATTAAAGGTGTGTACCACCATGTCTGGCTAAATTTTAAAATTATATAGGGGGCTGGAGAGATGGCTCAGACGTTAAGAGCACTTGCTGCTCTTAGAGGGGACCTGAGTTCAGGTTCCAGCACCTACATGGTGGTTCCAAAACTGCTACTCCAGTTCCAGGGAATCCAGTGCCCTTTTCTGGCTTCTGGCACTGCATGTGCATGGGGCATGTACATGCAATAAAGACAAACATGCATCCATATAAAATAAAAATACATCCTAAAATTATACAGAGAGAAATTTTATCTGTAGATTTTAATACATATTATTGATGGATTTTTTTAAATATAAAACTTTCTTTCTTGTGGGGTTTTTTGGTGCTGGGGATTGAACCTAGGGCCTCATGTTAGGCAAGTGCTCTACCGCTGAGCTATGTGTTTAACCTCTCAATCTCTCAGCTTTTTTTCTGGCACATTTCTAGTCTTACTTAGAAAGTCTAAGACCTTGGGTTCAATATCCAGAACCAAGACAGAAAAGCAAAGAAGAGCAGAGAGGAGAGGGCTGGGGAAGTAATAGCTTAGTGACTATAGTGCTTGCCCAGCATGCATGAAACCTTGGGTTCCATCCCCATCAATGCATAAACCAAACCAAGGGAGGTGTCTCATGCCTATAATCCCAGTGCTTGAGAGGTGGAGGAAGGAGGATCAGAACCTCAAAGTCATCCTCGGATGCACAGTGAGTTGGACGCCAGCCTGAAATACACCAGACCCTGTCTCATAAAAAAGGGAAGGGGGAGGGAAGGAGTGAGGGAGGAGAAAGAGAGAGAGAGGGAGGATGAACCAGGGAAAAAGAAGGAAGAGGAGGAGGAGGAAGAGAAAGAGGAAGAGGAGGAGAAAGAGGAAGAGGAGGAGGAGAAGGAGAAGGAAGAGGAGGAGGAGGAGGAGAAAGGAGGAGGAGGAGAAGGAAGAGGAGGAGGAGGAGGAGGANCTCTGTAAGAACGGTCGGCGCTTTTAACCATTAGGCCATCTCTCCAGCCCCCACTACCCAATTTTATAAATATATATTTTATACTCAGATTTTACTGAATTTATTTATCAGTTCTAACACTTTCTTCTGTTGAAATCTTTAGGCTTTATATAGGAGATATAGGTTGACTTTCTTTTTAGCCTGAATTTCATTTTTCTATTACTTGCCTAATTGTTTTTCATAAAATTCTCAACACTACTTTGATGGAGTGTAGTAAAAGTGACCATCTTTGTCTTGTTCCATGTTATAGAGGATACTTCAAAATTTTACATTCAGTAATGAAATTATCTCTTAATTTTTCAACGCTGATTTTATTCATTTATTTTTTGGTATTTTTTTGAGTCAGGGTCTCCCTTAGTCCCAGCTGGCCTGGAACTCTATATGTCGACCAGGCTGGCCTTGAACTCACAGAGATCTGCCTGCTTCTGCCTCCTGAGTGCTGGGATTAAAGGTGTGTGCCACCATGCCCGGCAAAAAGATCTCTTTCATAGCCACAGCAGGACTATCAAAGTCAAGAGATTTAACATGAAGATGTCACTGCTGGTCAGGGGTGGAGCTCAGCAGAGGAGCACTTTCCTCGAATGGACAAAATATCAGGGTAGATCCTCACCAGGACAAACAGACCAAGTGTTCTGATTGTGTAAGCCCAGCATGCTGGCAGTCACTTGAAGTCCCAGTTGCTCAGGAAGCTGAAGTGGGAAGATCACTTGAGCCCAGGAATTTGGGGTAAGCCTGGGCAACATATCAAGACCCTGTCTCTAAATAACTAAGTACGTAGTAAAATGTTACTTTTGTCTTATCCTGGGTCCATAATTGGCTGTCATGTCCTTGGATGATACCAGAACACTGGACCTTTCTTTGTCTTTCATGAGCTTGGTGCTTGATAAAGAGGCCAGGCTCTGTTTTAGGGGGACACTCATCAGCAGGGGTTTGTCAGATATTTCCTGGGGAATAGATGCAAGTGAGCCATCCTGCCTGTGTGGTACAAGAGAAAGATAGTGTCTATCTTCACATACCACTTGTTGAGTGCCACCTTTGATCCTTCAGTCAAGGCATTTGAATTCAGAGGACCCCACCTGGATTGACCTCTGCTTTTAACTGTTTGCAATTCCCATTGGCACCCTGGACTAAAGTTAGTCACTTTCAGCACTGGGGTTGGAAGCCAGGGCCTTACACGTTCAAGGTAAACACTCTATCACTGCGCTACATTCCCACAACCCCAAAGCATTTTGTTTTCCATTCCAGGAAATGGTCCATAGTAAGATAGATGGATAGGCACTTTGTTGTTGGGGCCGTAAGTCATTTGATAAGAGTGCTTGCTTGCAGGATCCTCAGTACCACATAAATGGGAGGGGTGGCACAGGCCACTAATTCCAGCACTTCGGAGATAAAAGCAATCCTTGGCTATATAGTGTGTTCAAGGCCTGCCCCAAGGCATTTTATTTTTCATCCCAGGAATTTTTAGAGTGCTTACCTGGATTCCCAGAATAACATAAACTAGGAGTGGTGGTATACATCTGTAATTACAGCACTTAAGAAGTGGAAGGAGAATCACCCTCAAGGTCAAGGTCAAGTGAGTTGGAGGCCAGCCTGGGCTACATGAGACCCTAAGGAAAGAACTCGCTTGTATTTCCTAAAGTAAAGTGTATTTTTGTGAAAGACTGGCATTTGTCTAGCAGCTTGAAAATGCATGAACCCTGAAGCATTTGACTCCCTTCAGCTCAGACTAACAGTCCTCGTGGATGTTCGTTGCTGTGATAAAATACCCTGACTCAAAAACAACTTAGGGAAGAAAAGGGCTCACGGTTCCAGAACGAGAGTCCCTCTCGGAGGGGAAGGCATGGCAGCAGTCAGGGGAAGCGTGGTGGCAGGAGCAAGAGGCTGAGAGATCACGTTCCGTCCCCAAGTAGGAAACAGAGAGAACAGGAAGTAAGGTGAGGCTATAAACCCTCTCAGCACACTCCCAGTGACAGCACTTCCTCTGGCAGCTCTGCTTCCTAAAGATTCCAAACCTTCTTGAACAGCACCACTGAGGACCAAGTGTTCAAACATATGAGCCTACACAGGAGGACCTCTCTGGGGAGTTCTGTGTGCACCTAGCATCTAAACACCCCTGCTCTATCCCCATGCAGGACTGACCCTCCTCCCAGCATTAACAGTGCCTCACCCACCCTGTGACTATGGTAGGATGTGGCATGGAGCATTCCCAGCTACGATATGTCCCTGCCTCCTGTCCCTACAGCCAAAAGTTCCTCATATTAATATATTCATATATATCATTTTCAAGCATATATTCCATATAGTATAATATGTCACCCTCTGACACTGCTCTGTAAATGCTGCTGCTGATTTCCCCTGCCCTCTGGAGGGAGGTCTTTATCCCAGAGGACTCCTGGCCCAGCTTGGCACATGAGTCAGTGGCTTGTGATATATAGTCAGCCAGCTGGTCTTGATGGCTGAGTTCAGGGATGTGGAGAGAGTGCTGCTCCCCACCTTGGCACACTTCCCAATCTCCTTGGGCATTGTTTTTCTTGCCTCTATGACAAAATACCGGACATAAACTTTTTTATACACAGCTCATGGGATGGTGCCACCCACAGTTAGAGACACCCAGGAAGTTGTCTCCAAGGTGATTCTAGATCACATCAAGTAGCCCATGATGGTCTGGAACTCACAGTGTGGCCAAGGCTATCCTTGAACTCATGATCTTCTTTCCTTCATCTTCCGAGTGTTGGGATGACAGATATGCACCCAACACCCAGTTTTCTATAGAACTGGGAACAGAACCCAGGGCTTTGTGCATGTCAGGCAAGCACTTTACTAACTGAGCTGTTTCCCCAGTCCCACAGTTGAGTCTTTATGAACTGTGTCTTTGGTGGCTGAGGTGAGTCCCTACAGCTGTCACAGGAGAAGAAAGTGGTGAAGTGTTGTGTGAAGTCTTTCTCTGGCATATTAATAGCACTTGCTTGGAAGGATAAGGAAATGGCTTAACTCCTGATCAACAGGCCTCTGTGTTCCTTATCCTCTGGGGAAGCCCTTGACCCTTGGTGTGGGACATAGTCACATGTACAGCAATGGGGCTTCACATGGGCTGTTTTGGCAAACAAGGTGAACGACCTTTGAAGAGAAACTGAGGCCTTCCTTCTTAGGGACTCTAGGGTTCATGTTGGCCTCTCACTGCCTCAAAAAAGACTTCTTGGAAGGGCTCACTCAGCTGCTGATAACGTCATAGCAACTCACTGCTTGTTTACAAAGGCTGCTGGGAGATATGATTCCAGTGAGTTAGTTGTTTTCCTTATCAGATGCAGTCTTGTCAAATACTCATTATCAGGATTAAGGTCAGCTTGCACTTCACAAACACGAAGTGTGTGCAGCACAAACACGAAGTGTGTGCAGCAGTGTCCTCCACTCCAGTGACATGGCAGGGAGAGAAGCTCTACAGTCCCTGTTTCTGAGCCTCTTACGTGCCAAAGAGGAGATGGATTATAGGGTCAGAAATGGAAAAGGTAAACAGAGCTGCAGTGTGCGTCCTGAAGAAACGCATCAACAAAGTACAATAGCTCTCTTCTGAGTGGTGACATGCTCCTGAAAGAGCACTGACCTTGAGGGGACACATGAGTAGGGAGGGTCAAGAGCATCCATTTTCAGAGTTTCAGCTAATCTTCATTGTTTACCATCTTCCCCTTTCCCTGTTGCCCCCCACCCCCAACACACATACACACACTTCACTACAGAAGTCCAAAGCTGGAAGCAATGTTTAATCCTATGATGGAACATTGCCTCAGGCAAGCAAATCCTCCTAGGGGTGTATAAAGGCCAGTTTGAAGGATAGGTTCATGCTGTGGTTTAGAAATGGGTTCATGGGGTGTAACCTTGTACCTCCACTATGGAAAGCAGTGTGGAGAACCCTCGGAAAACTCAAGCTTACCACCCAATCCAGCCATACCACTCCTGGGTATATACCCACAAGACTCGTCCTACCTCAGAGATACATGCACAGCCATGTTTATTGCAGCTCTGTTCACAGTAGCAAAGAGATGGAACCAACCCAAGTGCCCCCAACTGATGAGTAGATAGAGAAAATGTGGTACATTTATACAATGGAGTTCTATGCAGTGATAAAGATGATATCATGAACTTTGCAGGTAAATGGATGGAACTAGAAGATATCATGTTAAGTGAAGTAACACAGTCCCAGAAAAACAAATGACGAATGGTATCCCTCATCTGTGGATGCTAGCCCCAATTACCTCGTTTAAGTATTTCTTGCACAGGGCTCCTTGAGCCTTAGTCCAAGTAGTTGGGAGTGATCCATATGGGAAAGAACAACAACAACAACAACAACAACAGAAAAGAACCTCTGCTCGAAACAGTCAACTTCTTCTACATCGATAATTTTGAGAAAGACTCAGAAAAAAATGCAAAACATGTTTGGCCGAATGCATGAGCTCTGGTGGGGTGGAGGGGTAGGGAAGGGGACGTGGGTCTAGATTTGATTTGATTTATAACAATCTTGTAATTATCTATCTATCTATCTATCTATCTATCTATCTATCTATAGAAATGGGTTCAGTGTGTCCCCAAAGATGTTGAAAATAAATCTCCTCTGTGAGGTGTTAAGAGGAAAAACCCTTAATCTGATTGTCATTTAGATGTGTAAACTTCAGGAGGCAATTCAGATGAGACAGTCTTGTCGTGGTTTTATAACAGGGAGAACCTAGGATACATCACATGTGCATGCACTCGTATGCACACACATGCACACATGCATGCATGCAGACACTCACATACACATACATGTATGCACATGTACATCAGCACACATCTGCGTCCAGGTCCTGTATCACCTTGGAACTTTGCCATTATGAAGGCTATCCCACGTTGTGTCCCTTAACCTTGGACCTCTGAGCCAAACTTAACTTCATTTCCTTAAAACTTGCCCAGTCTGAGGTATTCTGTGTTATTGGCATGGAAAACACAGGCACATAACAACTCTAACAGCCTTCCTTAAGAAAGTACCATCCACTGTGGCAGAGCCAGGTTACATCTTTTTTTTTTTTTTTTTTTTTTTTGAGACAGGGTTTTCCTATAGCCCCAGCTGTCCTGGAACTCGCTCTGTAGACCAGGCTGGCCTTGAACTCACAAAGATCCGCCTGCCTCTGCCTCCCGAGTGCTAGGATTAAAGGTGTGTGCCACCATGCCCAGCAAAGTTACATCTTTTTTGGAAGTGAGAAATCCAGTTTTGAATCTGGAAATTTTAACCCAGGCTGGATATCCTGGTTAGTTAGCTCTGTCAACCTGACAGAGCATAGACTGAGGGATTGCCTGGATCACACTGGCCTATGGCACATCTGTGGCATTGTCTTGACTATTGATTGACATAGAAAGGCTCAGCTCACTGTGGGTGGCACCATCCGTAGGCAGGTGGTCTTGACCTGTATAAGACAGCCAACTGAGCATTCGAGAAAGCCCAGCAAGCAACATTCCTCTCCATAGTTTCTGTTTCAAGTTCCTTCTTGAAGTTCCTGCCCTGATATTCCATGAAGATGGCTATGACTTAGAAGATAAGCCAAATAAACATTTTATGGAACTGAAGTTGATTTTGGTCAGAGTATTTACCATAACAACAGAATGAAACCAGAACATGGATTACAGTGGGTTATTCTGAGTGCAGATGGTGTGAGTGAGTACGATTTTAATTTTGTGTTTCTGGACTCTTACAGTTAGTTACTGATAGGGTGGAATCCTGGGTGGCCAAAGCAGAGAAGTCACTAAAGGCAGGAAAGCTGGAGGCACCTGGCTGTAAACAGGAGCGAGCTCATGGCGGCATCTGCCGTACTCATCTATCTTCTCAAACGTTTCAAGGATGGGTGGTAACAAGCTGTGTTAACAGCAAATGAAGGCAGACTCTGATAACAGGAAAGTCTGTTCTGTTCAATCTTCTTGACTAGGAGGACTGGCTTTGCCAATAAGGTATCCTGAGAGAGATTTCCTATTGATTAATTTGAAGTAAATTCGCAGCACAAGGGGCTTTTTTGAAAATAAATTTAAAGTGTGTGAGAGATAGAATTAATTCATTTAAATGCATAGGTTTCTTGAAATGTTTTGTTTTCCAAACTATAAAAAAAGTATATCCAACCAGATGTGGTGGCACACACACCTTTAATCCCAGCACTTGGGAAACAGAGGCAGAGGCAGGTGGATCTCTGTGAGTTCAAGGCCAGCCTGGTCTACAGAGTGAATTCCAGGCCAGCTGGGGTTACAGGGAGAACTTATCTCAAAAAGACAAAAAAAAAAAAAAATACATTTGGGGCTAGAGAGAGGGCTCAGTGGTTAAGAACACTGGCTGATCCTACAAAGGAACTAGGTTTGATTTCCAGTACCAACATGGCAGCTAACAACCAGTTAACTCCATTTCCTGGGGATCTGTCACCCTCTTCTGACCTCTAAGGGCATGGCACAACACAGGTGCATATACATACATGCAGGCAATATACTCATGCACATAAAATAAAAATAAATAAATAAAATTAAAAAAAAATAAAATATTTTTAAATGAAAAATACACTTACCTTTTTGTTTGTGTGTGTGTATCTATGTGTCTGTGTCTATGTCTGTATCTATGTATATGTACACATACCACAGCCGACATGTGGAGGTCAGAGACAATTTGAGGAAATTGGTTCTCTCCTTCTGCCACATGAGACCTAGAGCTGTCCACTCAGATTATCAGGTTGGACTGCAAGAGTGTTTATTCCCTGTGCCACCTTGCCGTCCTTGGGTATGCTTTCTAGACACTGAAAATGGCTCAGTGACTTAGCAAGATCTTTCTGTAAACCAAAAGTCGACCTCAACCCCCAAACAGAAAGAATAATTAGTTTAATTGTCATCATTAAATTATTTAATGACATTACCATGTAATCATTGATAAATATTTGTCTTTTATAACTTCAGTTCAAATAATTTACAGAAGGTTCCTTCCATTCCAAGATTCTTTTTCCCCCTCTCAGGTCTGAGGATAGAGCCTTGGGCTCATGTATGCTACTCGACTTCTCCACATTTGTCTGTATCTCTGACCTATAATCTCTGTATGTAGTGAGCCTACCGCCTCACAAGTTAAAAACAAGAGCACAACAATATTGATTCCTATCATATTCTAATGATGAATGACAATCATCCATGGACATGAAGTAATTGAGGAACACATTCATCTCATTACATGTCACAGTTCCAATAACATTTTTCTTATTTTCCTATATTACTATTTTATTTTATTTTTATTTATGTGTATGTGTGTGTGTGTGTGTGTGTGTGACATTCACACATGTGCAGGTGTTCACAAAGGCCAGAACTGTTGTGAGCCATCTGACATGGGTGCTGGGAACCAAACTTGGGTCCAGCAAGTGCTTTTAACTACTGAGCCATCCTCTAGCCCTGGACAATTTTGATTTCTGAGACAGCTTCTCATGTAGTGCATGTGGCCTCAACCTTGATATGTAACAGAGGATGACTTTGAACTTCCTGTTCTCCAGCCTCTACCTCTGAAGTGCTGACATTCTAGGCATGTGCCCCGTAATAGGTTTGTGTGGTTCTAGAGATGGAACCCAGGGCTTTGTGCACACTAGGCAAGCACTTTACCTTCTGAAGATTCCCAGCTGTAATTTCTTAGTATTGGTATCAATAGTAGCCCATTTTATTTATTAAAATTGTCAATGTTTATATTATTGAGTATCAATTGCATAATAATAGTAAATAAATAAAATTTTAGTTTAGGCAATTAAAGTTGTCCATTTTAATTTTAGACATGTTCTTGAGATGTATAATAGTACCATTAATATATGATTTTTTTCCATTATAAAACACGTAATTTTAAAAATTACATATTTATTTAAAAAATTTTTTCCCTGGAGAGATGGTAAATGGATGGAACTAGAACCCGTTATGCTAAGTAAAGTAACAGATTCAGAAAAACAAATGACATATGTTGTCCCTCATTTGTGGTTCCTAGTACCAAATACACAGATATAAGTATATACCATGATGTAACTGTAGGAACAAGATAAATGAAAAGGAACCAGGAAGGTAAAGGGAAAGAAGGAACCTGAGACAGAAGACTAGTAGGTGACAGGTGTTACTAAGGGAGAAATGGATAAAACCAAGGTATCTAAAATGGGAGGGGAAAGGGCTGGAGAGATGGCTCAGCTGTTAAGAGCACTGACTGCTCTTGCAGAGGACCCAGGTTTGATTCCCAGTACCCATGTGGTAGTGAAGAACTGTCTTTAACTCCAGTTCCAGGGGAATCTGAGGCCCTCTTCTGACCTCCGAAACATTGCATGACACGGGTGCACAAACCTACATGCAGACAATACACTCATACACATAAAAAATAATAAACAAATAAATAAATAAATTTAAAAAATGGGAGGGGGGAAGGCTTACAGAGGGGAGGGGTAGGGTAATGGGAAAAAAAGAACCCAAGAGACTGCCAGTATCAAGGGAGAAATGGGGATACTATAAATGGAGAAGATATGGAGAAAGACAAGGAGGGAGGGCTAGAAAGGTAAAGGGAGAGAGGAGAGATAAAAAATGTCTTGCTAGGGTAAAAAAAAAAACCCTGAGAGAATCATATTAGTCCAACAATCTATTGACAAAATACACACACGATACTTCTACATGAGTCCATATGGAAAGATGAAGGCTACATATCAAGAAACAGACCAGACAAGAGAAACCTTCCTTCGAGTTGTTGGCCAGGGTTGTCCAAGAGACTCCCAAAATTATACCATCTATTGCCACAGCCCTCGATTACTTCCCAGAACCTGAAGGTAAGTCCCTATTGCTGAAGACAGAACATACTATGGAGACTGGATCTTGAAAATTGGAGTGGGATCTGACCTGGAAGCAAGCTAACCCTGAAGGCTAGCTCTCATAGCTGTGGAGAGCACTATGCCAGCCACTAAGGGAGATCATCAATGGATGGTCCTCAGCCTCAAGACCAAATAGCCACATCGATGAGCAGCACAACATACGGCATGGGTGTAATAGTGGTACTTCTAGCTTGGGTGAAATCAATGGCTAACCAGCTGGACCTAAAGACCACTCAGTAGAAGGAAACTCATGTGTGGTACTATTAACATAACGAGATGTGTACATCTGGAGAGGTCATATATCTTAGACAATTCCACAAGGTAGACAAATCCCTAGGCTAAGGTAACATTTTTACTAACTCCAAAAGAAGTATCCTTATATTTACAGACAAATGTCCCAGACACCACTCAGAAAAGAACTTCTTTTGCATCAGATGAGAATACTACAGAGTCCCACAACTGGATACACACAGACATGGTCTGTGAATGGCTCATGCCTGGGTCACACATCTGCAATGCAACCTCTACACACAAGACCCAAGCATCACAGAATAAGGACCCAAGAAGGCATTAATTACCTCTTAACTCTTTTTCAAAGCCAATTTTTATTGAAGCTTTGTGTATTTCATACAAAATTTCCAATCAAATCTAGACCCATTGCGCCCCCCTGTCCCACCCCCTGAGCTCATGCATTCTGTCAAACATGTTTTTCATCTTTTTCTCAGTCTCTTTTAAAATTTTCGATGCAGAAGTTTACTGTTTTGAGCAGAAGTTCACTGTTTTAGTCAGTTCTTTGACCCAGGCTTTTTGTTTTTGTTGTTGTTCCTTCCAATTTGCATCACTCCAAAATATGCATATATGCATGCCACATATATCATAGGTTTTAGCATCTTCAGCTTATGATTTTCTTTTTTTTTTTTATTAGTCTGAAAGATGTTATGTTTGACGTCTCCTCCTTGGCAAGCCCAAACAACCATCAGTCCTGCCCTTGTGCTCCACACTGGGGATTTCCCTTCCCATGGTCATGAATGAGGTCCAGTAAGCACCACATCCTGTCTTTATCTTCCTGTACTGGTCTCCATGATACAGTCTCAGTGGTCCAACAATGGCAATAAATACTCTGAAGAGGCTGAAACCCCAGTAGTTGCTCAGTCCACAAACTGAATGTCTCAGCAGTCCCCATCTGGCATTGAAGGTTTAGAGGATTCTTGGAGAGACACATGAGTCTTCAGTCCATATTGGAAGGTTGAAAAGCTGTGCCTCATGTCTTTGAAGGATGGCAAAAGCAGTGGCAGCCACAGGGTAGCTACACTTGCCATAAAGACAGGCAAAACAACTGTGTTCTTTTTTTGTCTTTTTACTAAAATCTCAAGTTTTATACCTGAAGTAAAATTTCTCAGGCCTTACTATTTATTACTGGCTATACTTTCCTTTTGGACACTTAAGTCCACACAGTTAGCCCAGATTCACCAAGGTTTTTGCTTTAACTTATTTATTTATTTATTTATTTATTTATTTATTTATTTATTTTTAAAACAGCAATAGACATCTTTGGTGTGTATCTACATGCAACATTATAGTTGTGTGTCATTTTGAACTCAGGTCAGGATGGGTGGAAACTCTCTCCCTGCCTTTGCCATCACTGTGGGTGAACAAGTTTTACATTTATCTGGGCTGTGCTCTGGGTGTTATCCTTTGGATCTGTGTCCAAATCACCATCAGGAAATAGGTAATTGGGGTATAATAATTTATGTATATGTGTATGTGTCTGTGTGTATGTGCATGTTAGTGCAATGCTTGTAGAGGCCAGAAGAGGGCATCAGATCATCTGGACCTGGAGTGCTGGGAGTGCTGGGAGCCAATCTCAAGTCCTCTGGAAGAGCAGCAAGCTCTATTAACCACTAGCCATCTCTGCAGCTCATCTAGTTTCATTTTTGAAACAAGGTCTCTCTGAACTTGGAGTTTGCTGCCTGGCTAGTGAGCCCCAGTGATTGTCCTATCTCACCTCCCCAGTGCTGGTGTTAGAATATGTCACCCTGTTAGCTTTTTACATGGGTGCTGGGGATTGATCTCAGGTTCTGAGTTCTGACTGGGATGTTACCCCAGCCAGGTTTTACAGAGAATTTATAGCATAGATTTTATTCAAAGCTTTCAGAAAAATACAGAGAAGCTAAAAAGAACTTTGTTTGGGGGGGTATTATTTATTTATTTACTTATTTATTTACTTTATTTATTTATTGTGGTGGGTGGAGGGGATATGCTATTGTGTATAGTCAGAAGACAACTTTTGCAATTTGGTTCTCTTCTTCTGAAATGGGGAGAAAGAGCATCCCCTAAAGGGTTTTTAGTCTCATTCATAAGAGAATTTAAGAATGGAACCAAATGGTGGCTTCAGGACAATTTAATTAGAATTTTAAAGAAAAATCTTCAGGGCAGGTGAGCTGGGAATCTCATTAGCTGCCCTGAGGAGGAGGGAAAAAAATCCATGAGGCCATGCAGGCTAAAGTGACTTCCAGAACATATAAACTACTCAGAAAGCAAAGAAGTAAGAAAACAAATGACTTATTCAAAAGATGGAGTAAAGAGCTGAACAGAGACTTCACAAGTGAGGAAATAGAGATGGCTGAGAAACATCTTAAAAAGTGTCCAGGGGCTGGAGAGATGGCTCAGCAGTTAAAAGCACTGACTGCTCTTACAGAGGACCCGGGTTTGATTCCCAGCACCCATATGGCAGCTAAGAACCATCTTTAACTCCAGTTCCAGGGGAATCCAACACCCTCTTCTGATCTCCACAGCATTGCATGACATGGGTGCACCTACTTACATGCAGCCACTACACTCATACACATAAAATAATAAATAAAAATTTAAAAAAAGAAACAAAAAATGTTTATTTTTATTTTTATTGATGCTTTGTGTATTTAATACATCATTTTCCAATTCAGTTCAGGCATATTTCCCTTTCCCTTCCCCCCACCCCACCCCACCCCATCCCAGATCATGCATTCTGCCATAATTGTCCTGCATCTTTCTCTCAGTTTTTTTTTTCATTTTTTAGCAATACGTGATAATTTATGAGTACCAGCATCCTTCATGTAAAACCAATTTGCAGGCAGTTGTGCCCAAATCCACACAGCCCATGGAAAAAAGTGTTCAACATCACTAATAATTAAGGAAATGTAAATTAAAACCACTTTAAGATATCATCTCATTCCAATAAGACTGGCTAGGATCAACAAAACAAATGCTACCAAATGCTGGAGAGGTTGTGGGGAGAGGGGAGCACTCATCCACTGCCAGTGGGAATGTAAACTCATACAACCACTATGGAAAGCAGTATGGAGAACTCTGAAGAGACTCAAGATGAGCTTACCACCTGACCCAGCCATACTCTTGGGTATATACCCACAAGACTCATCCTACCACAGAGATACTTGCACAGCCATGTTCATTGCAGCTCTCTTCACAATAGCAAAGAGCTGGAACCAACCCAAATGCCCCTCAACCAATGAGTGGATAGAGAAAATGTACACAATGGAATTCTATGCAGTGGTATAGAAAGATGGCATCATGAACTTTGTAGATTTGTAAATGGATGGAACTAGAAGATATTATGTTAAGTGAAGTAACTCAGTCCCAGAAAAGCAAACGATGAATGGTATCCCTCATTTGTGGATGCTAGCACCAAACACCAAGTTGTAAGGCAAATTGAGAAACATCGACATTATATACCTTTTTCCCTGAAAGCAACTGTGCTCTGATAATGTAAATCACTTATCAGGCTCTAGGATTAACCCACCACTTATTTTTAGACTTTGTAATCTTGCTATATGGGTGGAGGATATGTAGGCATATTTTAGAGTGGTATAAATTTAAAAAGGAAAAATGTGAATCCTGAAATATGATATGGAAATGACAGTTTGTATACAGATGATATAATTTTAGTATATGTGTTACACACACACAAATATATATATATACATATATATACATATATATATATACATATATATATATACATATATATATATATATATATATATATGCATATGTTGAAGCAGTACAGATTGGACGGAACAACAGCAGAGGAACAGGGTCAGGGAACCGACTGAAACAGTAAAGTTCTCCCAAGGACAATAATCCTCTGCTTTAAAAAAACTTTGAAAAGAATCATAAAATGATAAAGGGGAGGGATGACAGGGTGCATGAACTTGGGTGGAGTAGGGGGCATGGAAGTCAAGATGAATCTGGAATAGACTGAGAAATGATGTATGAAATGCACATAACTTCAATAAAAGTGTTAATAAAATTGTAATGGCCTCTTAAAAAAAAGACTGCATCGTGGTCAGACATGCAGACATGTGGCCAACTGGCAGCGACATGGTGGGGAGAAGGAAACTTAGAGAAAAGGTAAAGAAATACAAGATGTGAGGGCAGTGCAAAGCCTTCTCCATTAGAGAAGGATGTTTAGAAAGTAGGAAGGAGAAAAGGAGAGATTACACTTTTGTGAAGAATTCAGAGACCTCTAGGTCTGTGACTGGACCCAGAAGCCCTGCCTCTTTTAACTCATGTTAAGGAATCCTCCATGCAACAGGAGAACAGGAACCCATGGCCAAACCATGGAGATTAGGAGTCCACAGAGTGTGGTTCGTGGACAGGCTGCCTATATTCAGCTTCACCCACCCAGGGCTCAGGGAACATTGTAGAAGAGGGGATGGAAAGATTGTAAGAGCCAGGGAGGTGCTGCAAGGCCAAATGGAAATGAATCCTTCAAGCTCCCGGGACCCAGTTCATATGAACCTACAGCATTGGTATCAGCAGGCACAACACACTATAAGCTCAGCTGGACAAACACCCAGCACAGAACTGCAGAAATGGGTATCAGAGCCTAACCTCGGCTGAGGAAATATTGGCAGCAGACGGTGGTCAGATGAGGAAGACATAGCCTTCTTTAGAAAGGAGACTCTGGATAGGCTAACTAGAGCTGGGGTAGGAGCTGGCACTGACGAGTGAGCAGGGAGAGTAACTTGGCACAATGGACTCTAGCAGGAATGATAGAACAGGGAGGAGGGCAAAGGAGGGTGCCAAGGGAGAAGCAGGTATAATGGCAATTATGAAAAATTATGTATGAAACACATAAAAATTTAATAAAAATTAAATTAAATTAAAACATTTTTATTGGGGCTGGAGAGGTTGCTTAGTGGTTAAGAGCACTGGCTGCTCTTGTAGAAGACCTTTGATTCCTAGCACCCACATGGCAGTTAACAACTCCAATTCCAGGGGATCTGATGCCTTCTTCTGATCTCTGGGCATTACATGGCATGGGTGCACTTATCTAGATACAGGCAATACACTTACACACATAAAATAAAAATAATATAAAATATTTTTTAAATTTATTGAGATGAGCCGGGCATGGTGGTGCATGCCTTTAATCCTAGCACTTGGGAGGCAGAGGCAGGTGGATCTTTGTGAGTTCAAGGCCAGCCTGGTCTACAGAGCGAATTCCAGGATAGCTGGGACCCCAGGGAGACCCTGTCTCAAAAAGACCAAAAAAAAAATAAAATAAAATTTATTGAGATGTTGTGATTTTCATATAATATAATGTGATGGTGTTTAGATCCCTTTCCCTATCCACCTGCTCCCTTTAATACACTGTATTACATATGTATATATCTTATAAAGTCTTGTTTGTGTCCTCAAATGTCCTTCGGTGTGAGTCCATCCACTGAGCCTAGTTAATCCTTGTAAGAGGCTGTCTCTCCCCATGTCCAGTAGCCGTCCTGTCAGTTGCCAAAAGTTCCTTAGGATGGGTTGGGATTTCTTGTCCACTTACCCATACGTATGCTGGGATTTTGTTTTGAGCTTGCATGGGCCTTGTGCATGCTGTCGCCATTGTTATGAGTTCATATATGTAACTGACTAGCTGATTGGAAGACTGTTTCCTTGTGGTCATTGGCCTCCTCTGGCTCTTACAGTCTTTCTGGACCCCTTCCACAATGCCCTTGAACAATGATCACTGAGCCCGGGCTGGGGGGGGGGCAGACGTTTTAAATAGGTGTTGTAGTCAAGGATGAGCATTGGGCCATCTCTCCTTCTCTGCACATTGCCCACCTGTGGGTTTCTGTGGTAATCACCATCTGCTGCATAAGGAAACTTCTCTGGTGAGAGCTGAGAGATGCATCCACCCTGTGCGTAGAGGTTGCACTGGAGATGTGTCACTGGGCTAACCATCTCACAGATACTTATTTTCTACTTTTGACCCGTTGTGGAACTGTTAGTCTCCATCTGTTGCAAAAAGAAGCTTCTTTGATGAGTGGTGAGAGGTACAGTTGTCTGTAAATATGTATTTTAGAATAAAGTAAGAAATTATATTGGCCCAGGGATGTGACAAAAGTAAGTTTTCCTCCAGGATCTAGGACTTCTCCAGCCATATGTATCTGGCTATGTTTGTGTGTTCTTTCAGCGTGTTGAATTCTTTGATCATGTTTATGATTGTTCTTTTAAATTATGTGGCCTGGGGTTCCTCTATGTATCTCACACTGTAGAGCACCTATAGGACCTGTGGGGTTTGGTGGGGACATATTTGGTTTTTAATAATATTTGTGGGTTTTTGTACTCTGAGCATATGGATTTTTTTGTTGCTGATGTGTCTGATATGAATTCAAGCCTACCTTTATTATGAAACTTGAAGACTGCCAGAGTGGGTTCTGTGAAATAGGGTAGCTTCTTTGAAGAAGGGATGGAATCACATTAGTGGACAGCTGAGTGACAAATAGATGAGGAAGAAAGGCAGGCAAAGGGAAGAACATGTAAGAAAGCACTGAGACAGGATGTGGGAAGGGACCAAAGCAGGAAGGACAGCCAGAGATGTGGATGTTCTGCTAGAGGAGAGACGAAGAGAGGGCCCCAGAGGTGGCAGAGAATCCAACAGTACAGATATCAATGCTGGGACTACTGACGTGTGGCAGAACTTGAACCTGACTTACCCATGATAGTTCCACTTCTTAAATCATAGCAATGCTTTTGAACTTTGGCACTGTTGATATTTGAGGCTGAATAATTCTTTTTTATGAAGACAAGCCCTGGGCGTTATAGAACATTTAGGAATGCTCCTGGCCTCAATCCACCAGGTGCCAGTGGCACACACCCTTTCCCATGTGACAACAAAATAGGAGATTAAATTTGCAAAGGTCGCATGGAGGACAAAGTACTCCCACAGACTCCTGTTTCGAGAACTTCTCGGCCAAGGAATCTGTTTGCTTTGGGATGACTGGTACAGAGAAAGAAGCTGATAGTCAGGATTTGTCTTTCAAAACAGGCTCCTGAAATCCTCAACAATAAAACATTCTGAAAAGAATCAAGCTGTGTCGAGCTATCCAGGAGCCTTAAGCACTCTTTCCACAGTAACAACAGCTAAGCCTCACCAGCTTGGATCATAGGATTTGTTTAGAGAGCATCTACATATGACGAATGGCATATAGTACTGTCTCTTCAGAAAGAGTGACAAGTGTTTTGAAAGCAGGATCAAGAAAACAGAGATGTTCACAGGGGAGGAGGGGGAGAAGGGTGCTGTTTGATTCCTCTTCTAGTTTGCTTTCAATTGCTGTGACAAATAACATTGACCAAAACCAACTTGAGGAGGAGTTTAGTTTATATCTCCCAGGTCACAGTTCATCACTGGGGGAGCCCAAGGTAAGAACTCAGGGCAGGAACCTGGAGGCAGGAGCTGAAGCACAGGCCAAAGATGAATGCTGCTTACTGGCTTGCTCTTTGTCCCACGCTCAGCCTGCTTTCATATAGAACACACAGCCTGCCCAGGTTCTTTTCAGTGGGCTGGCTCCTTCCACATCTCTCAACAAGCAAGAAAATGGCCTATAGACATGGCCACGGGACAGTCTTGTGGAGGAAATCCCCCATTTGAGGGTCCCTCTTCCTGGGTCTGTCAAGTTGAGAACTAAAGCTATCCAGCACAGTTCCCTAGACCTCTGCCCAAGGCCAGGGTGAGTAGAAGAAGACAGGTACATCCCAAGAGTGTCCACGTGAGTGTCCTGCTTCCAGAAATATCCAACATGGCCTGGTTGTTGTAATGTGGTCCAGAAAGAAGACCCTGAAACAACACAGTTTCTCACAAAGACAACTTTCCTGTTGCCTTGGAGGACAGGGGTGCTACGAGGAGCAATGGTCATGGTAGAAGGTCGGAGACTTCAGACACACACCTCATGACAGAGTCACCTGCACAGCTGAGGATCAGCAACAACAGAGACCAGCACATGGCTTCGGGGCAGGAGCACCAGTAGCCTCATTGGTCTATTAAGCAGAGGCCAGATCAACGTCCAGGGGCCTAGGGTAGCCCTGGCCCTCCAGCTCTGGTGCCTCCAGCTCACGTGGCCTCTCTCTTGGGCTGGATCTACTCTGAGTCTGCAGCTTTCCTCAGCAGATGGATGCCTCACAGTCTTGGCATCTCTAACATCCACTGCAATTTAGCCTTCACGTTTGCCTTTCCATATGGTGGCCTCCCGGGGCCTTCTTGCAGGGACTCTGACCTGCCACCCATTGCCTCAGCAGCTTTCTGGAACCTTGATACAGGCTTCCATAATATAACCTATTCTTGTATTTTTTTATGCACTCAAAACCAGCACCAGAAGACAGTGCTTCCAAGGTCTGTTTCCAACTTAAGATGGAGTCTGGCCTCCTCCTACCACATCTGAAGACTCTCTAGGCAGTTGTTTTTGAGCGTGGAACTCCCTCAGTGGCACAGTGACATTCTTGGTCCGAGCTTACTCCTTTGAGGTTCATTTGCATGTTTCTACATTGCAGCTGTTGATGGCTGGGACCTTGCTCTAAGGGTGCCTTTCCAGTGGTCTTACTCTCTCTAATGGTGCTAGTCTGCTTAAACAATTATACCTGCTTTAATGTCTGCCCTTTTTGCAACTTTATACTTGCCCCTTTATTTGCCAAATTGCACATTTTTCATATCTCTCTGTCTTTGTGTCTGTCTGTCTGTCTGTCTGTCTCATTCTCTGTCTCTGTCTCTCTTTCTGTCTCTGTGAATCTGGATAAGAGCAGTGAACACATGGCACAATATCCATGCCATAGCCTGGATACTACCCTGCCTTGAAATGTCCTCACCAAACTAATTAGTCTATGACTTGAATTCAGACTCACTCCAGTTTCCAGGGCATGGCTTGAATAAAGCCAGATTATTCATCAGAATATAACACGAATGGCCCTGAGCCCAGTTCACTACCCCTCTGAAAGCTTGTGAGCCAGGCCTTCACTGTCTTCTTTTCTTTCAATGTTCCGGTCTTGCAAACTCCCACCAGAATGACCCTTAGGCTCTACCTACAGCATTCCGGGGTGTTTCTAGCCTGTAGCTCCAAACTCATCCACATTCCTCTTGCAAACCAGTTTTAACGATCTAAGAACCACATGGTCAGGGTTTTCATACAACCATTCCTCAGTTCCAGTTTTCCATATTTGTCTGTGACCAAATATCCAAGAGGCAAGATAGGGGAGGCAGGGTTTATTTTGAGTTACAGTTCCAGAGGAAACAGTCTACAATGGCAGGGAAGGCATGTCACTAGGACCATGAAGCAGCTGGTCACATGGCATCTATAATCAGGAAGGGGAAAGGGTTGGGTATGGGATGGGGCTATAAAACTTCAGGGCCTACCCCTTCTTTCCCTAGCAAGACTCTGCTTCTTAAAGGTTTCACATTCTGGCTGGGGAGATGGCTTAGCAGTTAAAAATGGGCTGTTCTCACGGAGGACCTGGGTTCTGTTCCTAACACACACAGACCAGCTAAAACCATCTTTAACTCCAGTTCCAGGGGACCCAATGCCCTCTCTGACCTCTGTGCACATTGTACACATGGACACACTTAGGTACGTACAGGCAAAACATTCATACACATAAAAAAAGATTCCATAACCTTCCCAAAGATTGCCCAGTGTTCAAACATCTAAGCCTATGATGGACATTTCACAGTCAAGCCACAATGGCTAGGGGCTGTGCTTTGAATAAGGGCTGTCCCCCATAGGCTCATGCATTTGAACATGGCACTGTCATATTCTGGAACTTCTGGGAGGTAGAGCCTTGCTAGAAGAAGTGTGTCACTGGGGGTGGACTTTGAGAGTTTATAGCCTCACCTCACTTCTACTTCTCATCAGATTCCTACAAGACTGTGATCTCTGAGCCTCTCTCCCTTGCCACTATGCCTGCCTGGCACCGTGCCTCCCCGGCACCGTGCCTCCCCACCATCACGGACTCTGTTCTCTGGAACCATAAGCCAAAATAAACTGTTGTCCTTAATTTGCTTCTGGTCATAGTACTTTATCACAGCAAAAGGAACCGATACACCAGGCTGGGCTCTGATCTTCTTGCCTCAAGGGCTGGATTAACTGGCATGCACCACCACACTTGGTTTAGTTTTTCCATTCTCTTTCTGATCTGTTGCTAAACATACCCCCTGTTTCAGTAACTGTGTTCTCTAAAAGTTCTATAAAATTTTAAAATTAGGGCTGGAGAGATGGCTCATCAGTTAAGAGCACTGGCTGCTCTTGTAGAGGACCCAGGTTTGGTTCCCAGCACCCACATGGTGGCTAACAACCATCTGTAACTCCAGTTCCGGGGAATCTGACGCCCTTTTCTGACCTCCTCAGGTATTGCATGATGGGTGCACTTACATACTTGCAGGCAATACACTCGTATACATAAAATAAAAATAAAATATTTTTGAAATTTTAAATTAATTAATGAATTAAATGGTGTGTGTGTGTGTGTGTGTGTGTGTGTGTGTGTGTGTGTAGAGAGAGAGAGAGAGACAGAGAGACAGAGAGAGAGAGACAGAGAGAGAGCAAGTTTTGGTAGTCAGTTCTCTCCTCACACTCTATGGGCTTCGGATCATCTGGTGTGCCATCTTTTCTCAGACTACCTGGTTAGTTTTTATGGGCTTTTGTTCTCTGTTCATTTATTTAAAAGACCTTTTTTTCTGTAAATACTGCATACTTTATATTTTGTATTCTTACTACTTCAGTGTCAGGAAATTGTGAGATTCTGGAGCTGTAGTCTGAGTCTTTATTGTGAGCTTATATTGGTTGAACACAATTCTGTTAGGGGTCTGAGAGCCTCTGTGGTGAGGCTTTCTTCCAGGATGATTTATGTTGTTTTTAGTCTGAAGATCAGGCACTGTCACTACACTGGGCACACTTGAGCTCTTGTCAGAGTTGGGGCTTAAGGGAAGAGCCTCCGCTTGAGCGCTCCCATCCTTCCGGGAGCTTGTGGCTGATCCCAGGAAGGTTGCTCACCTTACCCCACTGCCGTGCCTGGCGACTGCTGTCAATTCAGTATTCTCCTTTCATGCCATTCTGACCTTGGACATTGTCCTCGTTTTCCCCAAGTCTAGGAATGCATGGAATAATGTCTGTTGTAATTTTCCTAAGACCTAGAGGGAGGAAGGTCTTTCAGATGAACTGAGTTTCTGTATCCCTGGAAGAGGAATTCAATCCACTTTTCTTTGGATTTTATCAAGGAGAAAGTCTAGTTTGGATTTTGTGTCAGACATGGAACCCAGGGCCCCATGCACATTAGGTCAGTGTCTACACTGGGCTATGTCCACAAACCTGTTATTGAGATTTTAACCTCTCTTTTGGACCTGTCAAAAACTTGGCCAGACATGGTGGTGCACGCCTTTAATCCCAGCACGCAGGAGGCAGAAGCAGGTGGATCTCTGTGAGTTCAAGACCAGCCTGGTCTACTCCAAGGCAGCTGGGGCTATAGAGAGACCCTGTCTCAAAATGTCCAACACCTGTCCCCCCAAAATAATCAAAAACATTTACCAGAAATAGTAGCTAGAATTTTTAAATTTTATTTTGAGTGCTAGTGATAGAACCCAGGATGTGTGGGTCCCTTTTGGATTCCAGACGAGAGATCTGTAGCTGAGTTACATGTCTGCCTGCCACCCACCCCAAAACCAAACCATATTGTTTTGTTTTCAATTCTTTTTTTGTTTGTTTGTTTGTTTGTTTTTCGAGACAGGGTTTCCCTATAGCCCCAGCTGGCCTGGAACTCACTCTGTAGACCAGGCTGGCCTTGAACTCACAGAGATCCACCTGCCTCTGCCTCCTGAGTGCTGGGATTAAAGGTGTGCGTAACCGTGCCTAGCTTTTTTTTTCATTTCTTTATTGCATGGTTATGCTCTATTATGTCAGATGCTGTTGGGCTCCCATTGCTTACAGTAATATGAAGTGTCCTTAGAAAGGAATTAATTAAAATTTACTTATTTTTATGTTGAGTGTGAGGGTTTTGCCTGCATGAGTGTAAGTACATGTGTGCAATGCCCACTGAGGCTACAAGAGGCATTAGATCTTCTAGAACTGCCATTACTGATGCTTGTTAGCTGACATGTGGGTGCTGGGAACTGAATCCAGGTCCTCTACAAGGGCTATCAACCACTGAGCCATCTCTCCAGTCCTAGAAGAATTAATTTATATATGAAAAGTGACTCCATTTAAGTAAATCATTAAGTAATAGTGCAGGTTGTTATCAAAAGCTGTAAAGAGCATCTGGGAAAGAGGGTATCTGGTTAGTTGGTATCTCTCCATCCTCAGACCCCACATCCTCCATGCAAGCTTCTCTCTAGCCTTGTCCAGGACTCCCTTTCTCCTTTTGTCGCTGAGGAAAGCCCTAGGCCAATGCCTCCTGGCTTCTGTCAATCACCCTGGTGATGTGCCCTGCACCATAACTCATCCCAACACTAAAGCAAGATCCTTGAATACGAAGAAACCCCAAATCCAGCTCCCCAAAGCATGTGCCTCTACATCTCCTCATCAATCTGTGATGGTCAAAATTGTCAGTGTGACAGGATCATGTTGGAGACAATCCTCTGGGCATGCCTGTGAGGGAATTTCTAGAATGGATTAATTGAGGCGGGAAGATGTGAATGTGGCAGCACCATCGTATGGGCTGGGGTCCTAGACCGAGTAGAAAGGAGGAAGCGGGCTGAACACTGGCATTCGTCTGTCTCTTCCCGACTGTGGACTCAGTGTGACCAGAGCCTCAGGCTCTTGTGGCCATGCCTTCCTGCCATGATGGACTGCACCCTCAATCTGTGAGCCAAGATCAATTCTTTCTCCCTTACATTATTTTTTTCAGGTGTTTTGTCATAGCAACAAGTAAATAATATCCCCAGACCCTGGTCTTTTCATGTGACCTTATTCTCCAGTGTCCCCAGAGACCTTGTTCCCTATGAACCTTGGCCTGTGGCTCACACATACGCTGGTCATGCAGCAGGTTGGGACATTCAAATGAGTTGGCATCACCCATGTCAAACAGGATTAGTGACCAGGAGCATCCCCAGAGTCAGGCTGGGCCCCAGGGGTCATAGCAAATGGACTGTGGCTTGAGAAGGGGCACGAGACTCACCAAAGACTTGTCTTTGGACTTTTTTTATCTCAAAAAATAAAACTCTGGAATTCTGCTCCTTGGGAAGGGCAGTAGAAGCCCCACCACCTGTTTGCTGGTGGTCAGTGCCCACGTATGATCATCTCTGAGCACTGTGCTGAGCCTGGGTGGGAACTGAGGGGAGCACTGTGCTGAGCCTGGATGAGGACTGAGGGGGGGGAGACTGCTCAATTTAGGTAAGAACTGGGGGAGCACTGTGGGAGCTGAGAGGAGCACTGCACTGAGCCTGGGTGAGAACTGAGGATGAGCACTCTGCTGAGCTTGGGTGGGAACTGGGGGCTTTGTGTGAGCCTGGGTGGGAACTGGGAGGGCACTGTGTGAGCCTGGGTGGGAACTGGGGGGAATTGCGTGAGCCTGGGTGGGAACTGGAGGGCACTGTGTGAGCCTGGGTGGGGACTGAGGGGAGCACTGTGTGCGCCTGGTGGGACTGGGGGTAGCACTGTTGAGCCTGGGTGGATAACTGGGGGAGCCATTGTGTGAGCCTGGGTGGAACGGGGGGCACTAGGTGAGCCTGGGGGAAGCTGGGGAGGGCACTGTGTGAGCCTGGGTGGGAACTGGGGGTACACTGTGTGAGCCTGGGTGGGAACTGGGGGGAATTGCGTGAGCCTGGGTGGGAACTGGGGGCGCACTGTGTGAGCCTGGGTGGGGACTGAGGGGAGCACTGTGTGAGCCTGGGTGGGAATTGGGGGGAACATTGTGTGAGCCTGGGTGGGAACTGGGGGGGCACTGTGTGAGCCTGGGTGGGATCTGGGGGAGCACTGTGTGAGTCTGGGTGGGAACTGGGGGAGCATTGTGTGAGCCTGGGTGGGAACTGGGGGCCACTGTGTGAGCCTGGGTGGGAACTGGGGGAGCACTGTGTGAGCCTGGGTGGGAACTGGGGGGGCACTGTGTGAGCCTGGGTGGGAACTGGGGGGGCACTGTGTGAGCCTGGGTGGGAACTGGGGGGGCACTGTGTGAGCCTGGGTGGGAACTGGGGGCGCACTCTGTGAGCCTGGGTGGGAACTGGGGGCGCACTCTGTGAGCCTGGGTGGGAACTGCAGGGAACATGATGCTGATCCTTTGTAGGCAATAAGGGAGCACAGTGCTCACCCACAGTGCTGGATGATGTCTCATGGATCATCCCCCTTCATTAGAGTCAGCATCTATGGAAGGAAATGAAACTGGTTCCCAGCCAGAAAGGAAGGGCTCTCTGGGTCCTGCTGTTACTTTTGGAAATGAATTATTTGTGAGAAGCTGTTCCTTGTTTCAATTTTAAGTTTCTTCCTGAAGTCTGGACAAAGCATTGTAGAAGCAGGTTCTTTTTGAACTGTGACCCAACAGTTTACTTATTTAAGATTTCTTTCCCTTTTTTTAGGTTAATAGCAATTTTTCAATTCCCCTATTTCTTTTTTTAACATTTTTATTGGTTTTGTGCAATCCACACAACAGTTCTTAGTCCAATTTTAGACTCATTCTCCTTTCCATGCCCCCCACCCCATCTGAGTTCATGCATTTTGCCATACATGTCTTGCATCTTTTTTTTTCAGTCTTTTTAAAGTTTTTCTATGCAGAGGTTTTTTGTTTTGGGCTGAAGTTTACTGTTTCACTAAGTTCTTTGACCCAGTCCTTCTGTTGTTGTTCCCTCCAATTTGTGTTGCTCCAAAATATGCATATATGCACTTCACACCTATACTAAAATTTTGAGGTCTGAAAGTAAACTGTATATTAATTCAAAAACATGTTTAGGAATTCACATTTTCCCCCTTTAATTTTATATTACTCTAAAGTATGCATACATAACCTACCCCATATATCACAATTACAAAGTCTGAAAATAAGTGGTAGGTTAATTCTAGATCCCATTAAGGTATTCACATTATAATGGCACAGTTGCTTTCAGGCAAAACAAATTCTCCTATTTCAATAAATATTTACAGAACAGCCTCTCTTTGGCACAGAGCTTAAGACAAGGCTGTAGAGTCAGACTGACTGGCTTCAAATCTCACTTCTGCCATTTACTGACTGTGTGACTATGCACACACTGACGTCACTATGTCTGACTTGTCTAAGCCACTAAGTTGGGGATGGCAACCGTACCCAGCAGAAGGGGTCTTCAATCTCCCAGGATCTCACCTTTGGAAGAATCAGACCATGGCTTAGCATATCCTAGGAACCAATGATGGAGGGCCGGGAGAGGAAGAGGGTGATTGTGCTGGAGAGCTTTAGTGCCAACTTGACACTCCTGGGTTGAGGGAGCCTCAACTGGGGAATTGGCTCCATTGGACTTGCCTGTGGGCACATCTGTGGAGTATTGTCTTGCTTGTTGAGCAATGTGGGATGGCCCAGTCCACTATGGGTGGTGCCACCCTGGGCAGGTTGTTGTGTACCATATAAGAGGGCAGGCTGGGCATGGGCCAGAGAGCAAGCCAGTAAGCAGTATTCCTCCATGGCCTGTGCCTCAGCTCCTGCCTCTAGGTTCCTGTCCTGAGTTCCTACCTTGGGTTCCCTGAGTGATGAACTGTGACCCAGGAGATGTGAGCTGAATAAACCCTTTCCTCCCCAAGTTGGTGTTGGTCAGAGTGTTTTGTCATAGCAATTGAAGAGAAACTAGAACAAAAATTGGTACCAGAGAGCAGTTATTGTTGTGACAGACCTGACCTTGGTATTTTGGGGAAGGATTGTAGAAGTGTTTGGAACTTTGGGCTAGAAAACTCATTGAATTCCTAAAGATCATTGCTGTGGAACTTGGAACAATTATGCTGAAAGAGTTGTAGATGATGGAGGCCTGGATTGTGAAGTTTCAAAGGGAAGCAGAGATCATCAGGACTGTTTGATCTATGGTTTCTGGTCAGCTGGGGCTGAAGAATCAGCTGTAAGTAATAAGGACCAGAACCTGAAGTGAAATCTTTATTGTACTGGGACAATTGATGCTGGTTAGCTAGGGCTGAAAAATCAGCTTGTAAGCAACAAGAGACCAGCATCACTGTGGTGAAATCTTCTGGGAAGGATTTCTTCAGGGTCAGCACACAGAAGCTATGTTCCAGAACAGGCCTGAGCCTCAATGTCAAGCTAGAGGCAGGACTTGGCAGTGTGTAAGAGTCTCCTATATGGTTCTGGTGTTGAAATTTAAGGGGGTCACAGAGAGCAACTGAGGCTTGGCACTGTGAGAGGTCAGGAAAGACCATTCCAACTGAGGTGGAAGTGCACCTCAGTTGCAGTAAAGACCCCAGGATTGCAGGGGTCATGGAGAGAAGCTGAGGCTTTGCACCAGGAGAGGTCAGAAGAGACCATTGGTAAAGGTGCTGCTTCAGTTTCAGTGGAGACCCCAGCTTTTTGGAGATGCCAGGACCATGGGACGACCACCAAGAGCAGCAGCAGGTGTGGACGGAGCTGGTCTGGGCTTGTGAGATTCGTTGTGTGTGCCACAGATGGCAGAGTCAGAGAAGGGGAGCTGCCGAAACCCTTTGGAGCCCAGAAGATCGTGAGTGAATCACAGGTGTCCAGCCTTGAGCTACTGTGCTGGACTTAGGTTTTGTTTGAGAGCCTGATTCTTCCCTTTGAAATAAGACAGTACTTGTTTTGGATTTTACAGCAGCCCACAGTTAAGAGACTTAAAAAAATTTTTTTTAAATATATATTTTGTACAAGATTATCAAATCTAGACCTGTGTCCCCCCCATTCCCCCACCCCACCAGAGCTCACGCATTCTGCCAAACATGCTTTTCATCTCTTTCTCAGTCTTTCTCAATATTCTCCATGTGGAAGTTGACTGTTTTGAGCAGAAGTTCACTGTTTCAGTCAGTTCTTTGATGCAGTCCTTTCTGTTGTTGTTGTTTCCAATATGCATCACTCCCAGTTAAGAGCCTTTTTACAGACTGAATTTTTAAGTGTTTGGACATTTTAAGGACTGTGAGGCTTTTAAGGTTGTACTGTCTTAGGTTGTGATTAATGTTAACATCATACCTTGGGGACAAGAACTGGAAAGGTGGTGGTTTAATAGTGATGTGTTTGGGTGTCAAGTTGACAAGGGGTCAATTGTGCTAGATAGCTTTTAGTGTCAACTTGACATACCTAGGTGCAGGAAGCCTCAATTGGGGAATTGGCTCCATTGGACTGGCCTGTGGGCACCTCTGTGGAGTATTGTTTTGATTGTTGAGCAATGTGGGAGGGCCCAGCCCACTATGGGTGGTGCCACCCTGGGCAGGTTGTTGTGTACCATATAAGAGGGCAGGCTGGGCATGGGCCAGGGGAGCAATCCAGTAAGCAGCATTCCTCCATGGCCTGTGCTTCAGCTCCTGCCTCCAGGTTCCTGCCCTGAGTTCCTGCCTTGGGCTCCCTGAGTGATGAACTGTGACCCAGGAGATGTAAGCTGAATAAACCCTTTCCTCCCCAAGTTGATGTTGGTCAGAGTGTTTTGTCACAGCAATGGAAGACAAACTAGAACAGTGGTGATGATGGTGATGGTTCAGGTCATGCACCACAGTGGGTTCTGGGGAATCCTACCCCAATGGAAAATGGCTCTTGGTTAGATGTGGAAGGAAGTGGTGGGACGGAAAGTAAACTAGCCCAGCGATGGATAGGGAGAAATTGTCCCCCAGTGCACACCTGAATGAGGGCAGGACTACAGGCAAAGCAACTTTAGAGTCTTGCAAGAGACAGAATAGCCTGGTTCAGGCAGTGGGGACATGGGTCACACAGCACAGACTATTCTCTTAACAGTACGTTCAGTCATCGTTCAGTCATCCTCTACTCTTACATGCACAGAGCCTACCTGGGTCACTGTGGCTCTCATGCCTGCCTGTGACCAGGTGGCTAAGTATAGCTACCTCACAAATAAGTCTTAAGGAGACCCTGTGGTCAAACATCGCAACCTTTGATGCTAATTTTCAATGTTTATTTTTGTTGAGAGATGGGGTCTTCCTCTGTAGCCCTGACTGATCTGGTGCTCACTATGGAGTCCAGGGTCATCTTGAACTCGTGGTAGTCTTCCTGTGTCACCCTCCAGAGTACACATTCAGTTCTTGATTTTTGAGGCAGGGCCTCATTCTGTAGGCCGGCCTAAGCTCAAGCTTGTGGTCCTCCTCCTACCTCAGCTTTCCAAGGGCTGGTATTACAGGTGCGTGCAACAACATCCAGCTCATTTTATTTTCAAGCCAGCCATCGCTCTGTTCTCTGTCTCTCCAACCTCTGTCTATAGAGTGGGCACTTTCCAAATGGCATCCAGTAACCCTGGTTCCCTGTCTTCATGTCCTTGCAGTGACCACGTTGTATCTCCCTCATCTCTCTCTCTCTCTCTTCCTTCCTTCCTTCCTTCCTTCCTTCCTTCCTTCCTTCCTTCCTTCCTTCCTTCCTTCCTTCCTTCCTTCCTTCCTTCCCTTCTGTCTCACTCTCCCTCATCACTTGCTCTGGAGAAATCAGCTTTCAAGGTACCCCTGTGACACAGTTGAAGGGCATCTGCCACACAGTTCAGAGACTGAGCTTAGAATCCAATCTCCCAGGCCTCCACAGAGCTTTGAGTTGACTGCAACCTCTTCTGACCTCTGTGGGCATTGCATGACATGGGTGCACTTACACACTTGCAGTCGATACATTCACACACATAAAATAAAAAACAAGCATGCCCTGACACACCTGGCTTCGTTTTGTTGTTGTTGCTGCTGTCTTTTTCAGACAAGGTCTCCTTGTAGCCCCAGAACTTACTCTGTAGACCAGACTGGCCTTGAACTCACAGAGATCCACCCGCCTCTGCCTCCCAATACTGGGATTAAAGACACGTGCCACCACATCCAGTTTGCCTGGCTTCTTTTTATATGGGTTCTGCAGGGTGAGTACTTTGTCAAATGAACCATTTTCCCAGCCCTTGCTCCAGTTGTTAATGGGAATTGATGGCAGGCCTATCATGAATTCTCCAGAGGCCCTGGGGAACAGCCTTCCTGGTACTCACCCCACCTACCATTCACTCTGCCTACGGTAGGAGACAGAGGAGGGGCTTGGTTCAAGCAGGTGGGATATGCTGATAGAATTTCAAACCCAAACCCTCCTTTTGAAAATCATTCTGGCTCTCACTTTTAATGTGTGGAAACCACAGAGCACCCCGCGTGCGTGGCAGGGACACATAGGCAGCTTTCCTCACTGACTTGGTGGAGGACATTTGGGACAACTGGTCCTTTTCAGAGCAGGTATCTTTATTTCTAGGAAGGATAGAGCCTGATTATTTATCAAGCATCTACCCTAAGCAGAGTCTCCCTGACAGACATTCAGGCGCTTGAAAGCGAGCATAAAGCCCCAGGATTAGGTTTACTTGGCTAATTTTAAATCCACAGGAATCTATCATGTACTTAGCTCTAAATTATATGTTGGATGTGGATTTTTCTTAGGCCTCATCCATCCAGCAGGTAAATAAAGCAGTCTTGTGAAGGGAACTGTTAAAAACGCCTTGTAAAGGGCCCATATTTGGACCAGGGCTGCTAACCTCCTGTCTAGGACAGTTTTCTGGCAACTCCTTTGCAGTTTGGCAGCCTTGGGATTGAGAGGTGACTCGCGGTAAATAACAGCCCAGGTAAATGGAGGCTGCCAGCCCCAGAAGCCCTCAGCGGTAGCTTGGGAGGTCGATGCGATTCCCATTCTTGCCACTAGAGGCCAGCACAGACTTACTCCGCCAGAAGTGCTGGGCTAGGGAAGCGGTGGCTTGGCATTCTCCTTCCTGTCCTCCCAGGATGACGCCTCTGGAGACAGGACAAATATAGCGTAAACAATAGTCACAACATGCAATTTGGGTGCCACAGCCTTGGATGTCAGCTTCTTCTCTTTCGTTTTGTGACTTTTTTTTAAACATCTAATGAGAGGAAAAGGAGTTGTTTGGAAATAGAAGTCTCCTTTTTCAGATCAAGGTCTAGGCTCAGATTTGCATGATTGGAGCAGAGCCCTGTTTCTTAGCATGGGTTGATAATAAATGTATTCATCTGATGGCAATGGTGGGGCTTTGCACAATCCTGCGCCATCATGTGCTATACACTTGGGCCTGGGGATGTGGGTGTGTGGAGAGGTGTGGTTCTTGAGGTATGCATGAAGGTTGAGACAGAGTAGAAAGGTGAAGGTCCTAGATACAAGGTTTCTTAGTGTGGGGAGTGGGGGTGCTGGAGGGGAGGAAGGAGAGGAAGGTGTAAGTGGAGTCCCTAAGGTGTCCATCAGGAGCACCGGGCAGCCAAGGCTGAACCCCTTGTATTAGCTACCATTGCTGTGATAAACACATTGACAAAAGCAATGTAAGGAAGGAAGGGATTAATCAGGCTGCCATTTGACGGGGACAGTCCATCATGCAGGGAAGGCATGTCTGCAGGTGTGTGAGGCAGCTGGTTACATCACATCCAGTCAGGAAATAGAGAGATGAATGCTGGCGCAGAGATTTCCTTAGAAATCTGCCCGAGTTTTGTTTCCATGGGGATTCAAAATGCCAGCAAGTTGGCAACCAAAGTTAACTATCACATCCCTCCATCACCATGGCTGCCTCCCAATCGACCAGCCCTTCAGCCCCTTCAGCATTCTAAGCTGGTCCCCTGCTTCTCCTCAGAATCCCCCCACCTCCAATCTTTGCCTAGTGGCCAGTTTTTATTTATTTTATTATTGTTTTAAACAATATTAGCCAGACCAAGTCTTCCGCTCACACGAAGCTCTTTGTTTCCCATCACGCCCCTCTCCCTTGTTTCTACCTCCCTCTCACACACCACATTCTGGTAGCACCTTGTGCTGTCTGTCTTCCGGACACACTGGCTTTTCTTTGTAACTCCAGAACTCTCCAAGTGCATCTAAGCCTCAAGTCTCTGAGACTTATTCCTTCTTCCAAGGCTTGCTTCCTCAGCGTGGAAACCACGTACAATCCCATGGGGCCTTGGGTTTAACAGGCCTCTACACTGGCTTTAATACTCTGAGGCAGTATCTTGGAAGGTTTTTGTGTTTGGTTTGGTTTTGAGACAAGGTTTCACTATATGGCCCAAGCTGACCTTGAGCTCCAAATCCTTGTACTGCAGCTTCTTATGTGCTGGGACGCCAGCTACTTCCTTCAGTATAGTTTTTACTCATTTTGAACAAAGCTGTGCACTTTCATCTTGCACTGACCCTGTGAACTGTTTAGCAGGTCCCATCTCTACCCAGAACACCCTGCTCTTCAAAAGCCTAACTCTGCAGTGTGCCTGATGTCACCTCAGAGAGATTATTCCCATCACCTGTCCAAAGGAGACCCCTCCCACCTGTCTTTGTTCATGGACTGGTTCGTCTCCTCATAAAACTATCCCTGTGTGAAACACCTTCGGCTGTCCCCTTATCCTCTGTCCCCTGTTCCCTGTGATGCCCAGTCTGCCCATGGCTGTCTCCCCATACATTTCCTGGAACTGGCTGCTCTGTTGTTCCTGGCCCCTTTGAGTTGACCACAGGACCCAGGACCAAGAGAAGGGTGGGTGTCTGAGGGGGTGGGGCTGTGCTCAGCTGGGCTCTGGAGAAGTAGGATGGATTTGGTTGCCCTCCTTGAGTGTTGACAGCCCTGTCTTTTGTCCTTAGTGGAGCCCTGTGTCCTCTCAGAGTGCTCTTTCTGCGATCTGAGTCATTCAGGTTTTGGGGTTTGAGTTTTTAATTAAATAAGTAATTAATTTCTATGCGTGTGTACTGGTGCTTACGGGGCAACAACATGCACTTGGAGGTCAGAGGACAGCTTACAGGAGTCTTTCTCTCCTTCCCCCTGTGGGTCCTGAGGATTGAACGCAGGTCAGTCATGCTTGGAAGCAAGTGGCTTTACCCCTAAGCCTTGCTGCCAATCACTTGGGGTGTGTGTTTTTGTTGTTGTTATTGTTGGTTTTGGTTTCGTTTTTGGCTTTTTGGTATTTGTTTATTTGAGAGGCTGGCTAATACCCCAGACTGGCCTTGAACTCATGATTTTCACACATGCCTAGTATTCTGAAACCTTTTCTCTCAGGCTGTTGATGCCGAGTGCTAGAACACCTGCCAGATGCCCAGAGACAAGTTAGTTCAGTGTCAGTCAATAAAGCCTCTGCTTCTCCAACCAGACCACAGTAGGAGGAATGTGCTGGTTAGCTTTTTATCTACTTGACACAAATAGAGAGAGGTGGGAGAAGGACACCCAGTTAAGAAATTTCCTCATCAGGCTGACCTGTGGGCATGTCTGTGGGGTATTTTTTAGTGGCTAGCTTGCATGGGGGGCTCAGCCTACAGGCTATATAAGAACGGAAGCTGAGCAAGCCAGGGGAAGCAAGTTGGTGAGCAGCATTCCTCTGTGGTCTCTCCTTCACTTACTGCTCTGACTTTCCTCAGTGGTAGACTGTGACCTGGAAGTGTAAGATGAGCTGGAGAGTTGGCTCAGTGGTTAAGATCACTGGCTGCTCCCTCCTGCAGAGGACCCAGGTTCGATTCCCAGCACCCACATGGTAACTAACAATCATCCATAACTCTAGTTCCAGGGGATCCGATGCTTTCTTCTGACTTCTGAGGGCACTGCATGACATGGGTGCACTTACATACAAGCAGGCAATGCACTCATACACATAAAATAAAAATAATAAATAAAATAATTTTTTGTCTTTTTGATACAGGGTCTCCCTGTAGCCCCAGGCTGGCCTTGATCTCAGAGATCTGCCTGCCTCTGCCTCCCAAGTGCTGCGATTAAAGGCATGTGCCACCATGCCTGGCTCATACAAAAATTTTTTTTAAAGATGAAATAAACCATTTCCTCCTAAAATTGCCTTTGGTCATAGTGTTTATCATAGCCACAGAAAGCAGACCAGCACAGGAGATTTCCGAGTTACCGGGTTTGGTGAGTGTTTTCATTACTGGAACTTCTGTTTCCTCTGGTGGACAAAAGAATTGGTCACTTTCTCTTTTTATTTCCTCCTTTCCTTCATTCATTCCTTTCATTTTTCTTTCCTCCTCCTCCTCTTCCTCCTCTTCCTCCTCCTCCTCCTCCTCTTCCTCTTCCTCTTCCTCTTCCTCCTCTTCTTCAGACAAGGTCTCATGAAGCCTATTTTAGCCTTGAATTCTCTATATAGCTAAGAATGATTTTGAATTTCTCATTCCCCTGCTTCTGTCTCCTGAGTGCTGGGATTATAAACTTGTACCATCACACCTAGTTTTTGTGGGACTAGGAATTAAATCTACCACTCTACCAACTTTCTTGAGACAAGTGGTGATATATATATATATATATATATATATATATCATATATACATATCATATATATACATATGTATATATATCATATATATATATATATATATATATACATACATATGTCTGTATAGGATATGTAACTTCTCATTTCCTCTCCCCTTCCCTCCTCTCCTCTCTCCTCCTTCCCCTCTCCTTCCCTCTCCTTTCCTGGCCCTTCCCTTTCTATCTTGGTTATTTTTGATACATGTTATTGCTATGTTGCCCAGGCTGACAGAGGCCTCCTGGGCTCAAGTGACCCGCTTACCTTAGTCTCCCCAGCAGTTGGGACCGCAGACATGCCCAGTTTTCCTTTTTGCCCCATACTGGCATGTAATCCAGGCAAGGCAGCTCCCATTACAGGACATAGACTTCCTGGCATGAAGGGCTGTGAAACTCTAGAGCAGAACCAGCAGGAGCAGATTCCTCTCTGACCTCGGCAGTTGATCTGCCTGGAGCCCTGAAGCTGGAGAGGAAGCAACTGGCATTTTCTCTCCCACTTTGGGGGAGGGGGGGCTGTAGAGACTCTGGGTCCTAGAGGCAGAGTGAGGGAGGCCTGTCGGCTCAGGAAGGGCATTCTGTGCAGCAGGGCATTTTATGATTCCAGGTTACAGCCCATCATTCTGGGGAAGTCAAGGTAGGAACTTCAAACAGCTGCTCACATCACATCCACAGTCATAAGCAGAGAGAAGTGAATGCAGGCCTGCCGCTTGCCTGCTTGCTGCGTTCAGCTCAGCCCCTTCCCCTACCTAGGGAGTAGTGCCACCCACAGTGCGCTGGGTCTTCCTACATCAATTAACTTATTAAGACAACCCCCCACAGACCCATACACAGGCCCACCCAAAGTAGACAATCCCTCATTGAGCCCTCTTCTCAGGTGACCAGAGGTTGTTGCAGATTGACAATTAAAGCTGACCATAACACAAGGCTAGGCCAGGTTACGTAGTGAGATCCTGTCTCAGCAAAAAGGAGGGAAACATGGGGCTGGAGAGATGGCTCAGCTGTTAAGAGTACTGGCTGCAGGGCTGGAGGGATGGCCGACTGCTCTTGCAGAGGACCCAGGTTTGATCCCCAGCACCCACATGGCGGCTGAGAACCATCTTTAACTCCAGTTCCAAGGGAATCTGACACCCTCTTCTGACCTCCACGGCATTGCATGACACAGGTGCACAAACCTGCATGCAGACAGTACATTCATACACATACAAAAATAAATAAATTAAAAAAATTAAAAAAGAGTACTGGCTGCTCTTGCAGAGGACCTGACTTCAATTCCCAGCACCCAATTGGTGGTTAAGAACTGTTCATAACTGCAGTTACCTTTTCTGACAACTTTGGGCAATGCACAACACAGATGTACTTACACACATGCAAGCTATACACTCATACACATAACAATAAATAAAATTTTTAAAAAGGAGGGAAACTTTATTATTGTTGTTATTGAGATATGATTACTGATTTCCTGAGATGTAGAGGACAGGGCCATGTCCCTCTTGGAGATAAGAAGTCTCTTTTCTGACTATCAAGAAACCCTTTTCAACCATACACTGGGCAACAAGGTCAGCCCAGGGCTCTTAGGTGGATAAGGAGATGGGAATAATTGCTGAGTTAGCTGTCAGGCACTGACTCAGAGTATAGATTTGTGTGAAGCTCCACCACTTCAAAGAGCCAGTCAATTGAGATTGTTCCCATTTGATAGTAGAAGCATGCAGCAGTCTCCCAGCACTGTAGTATGGGTGTAGTTTGTCCCCGAAGGATGTAGGTGTTGGGAGCATGGTCCCCAGCATGTGGTGTTGGTACGGATGTAGTTTGTAGAGTGCTTGCCTAGCATGCAAGAGGGCCTGGGTTTAATCTCAGCACCACATAAACCAGCTCATAGCAGCCAGAAAGAGACAGGAGGATCAGGAGTCCAAGGTCATCCTCAGCTATGTAGTGAGTTCCCAGGCTAGTCTAGGATACTTAAGACCCTATATTAAAAAGAGGAAGTGAGGGTGGGGACGCCTAAAGGGAGGTAATCAGATAAATGGGTTTATACCCTAGAAAGGATTTGAGGTAGCTGGTTCTTGCAAGAGGACTATTATAAAAGTTGGCCATGTCCCAAGCTCTTTGGTTTCTTGTGATGTGATGTCTTTTGCTCACATGTGTTCCTGTCATGGTTGATCTGCCTGCCATAAGGTGTTTGCTAAAGCTAAGCTATATATGGCACCATTCCTTTTGAACCTCCAGAATGGTGAGCTCTGGGCTGGGATTGTACCTCAATGGTAGAGTGTTTCTCTAGTAGGAATGAGGTCTGGGATCCCATTCCCAATAAACAGAACCATGAGCTAAATTAACCTCTCTTCTCTATAAGTATTTAGCTAAAGGTATTTCATTATAGAACAAGAAATGGACCAATACACCCAGCTAGCATGTAGGCTTCTGTGACTGGAGTTTCCTGTCTCACTTTAGTGCCCAAGGTCAACACTACCACTCCATCAGGCCTTGCAAGTCCTTTCTCAACACAAGAAGAGATAATGACTTAAACTCTTGGGCTTTCCCTACACTCTCGAGATGAGTTGCCATTCCCCGTGAAAACCACCTTGTCTCTGGAGGAATTGCCGTGTTTCCTCTGTCCAGCAGAAAACCTCCCAGGGAGCACTTTTCTTTCACAGGGCTAGCTGAGTTGTCACCTGGAGGTATGAGCATTGAATCCCACATGACTTCTGTCTTAGTTCATTTTCCTATTGTTGCAACAGAATACTTGAGCTGGAGAATTTACAAAGGAGTTTCTTTGGCTCACGTCTCTGGAGAATGGGAAGGCCAACAGCACCTTCTGGTAAGGAGCATCATGCTGCACCGTAACATGGCGGCATGGTAAGAGGGTAGGGTAGGAGGAAGCTGAAGAAGCTGAGCTCTCCGTTACAGTGCACCTCCTTACTCCCTCAAGAATGGCCTTTATCCATTCTAAACACCTCCCATCAGGCCCCGTGTTAGTCAGCTTTCCATCACTGGGATAAAACACCTGTGTGTGTATGTTCATGTGCATGTGGGTGTGTTTGCATTCATGCAGCCATGTATGTGAAGACCAGACATCAACACTTGGTGCCATTCCTCACATTGTCTACCTTGTTTTTTTTAGTATTAAAGTTACTATTTTTGTTCTATGTGTCTGAGTGTAGGCTTGCATGTATGTAAATGCGCTTGTGTCATGTAATACCCACAGAGGTCAGAAGAAGACATTGGATTCCCTGGAACTGGAATTATAGACATTTGTTAGCTGCCATATAGGTGCTGGGAAACAAACCTGGGTCCTCTGCAAGAGCAGCCAATGTTCTTAGCACTGAGCCATCTCTCCAGCCTCCTGTCTGCCTTGTTTTCTGGGACAGGCTCTTTCACTGGTGCAATTCAGCCAAGCTGGCTGGCCAGTGAGCCTTGGTCCTCATCTCTACCTTCCGTGCCTTTCTCACATTCTGGGCTCCTCGAAGTTGTCTGGCAAGCATTTTACTAACTGCACTATCTTCTCAGCCTTGAAAAAATATGACTTTGCATGGTTTATTTTGGCTCGTGATTTCAGAAGCTCAGTCTGTGTTTGCTGGGCTCTGTTGACTTGGTATGAGTATACATAATGGTATGAGTATGTGGGAGACATAGCTACTTGCCTCGTGGTCTCCATGAGAGACTAGAAAGGAGCCAGGTTCCCAATAAGCCCTCTAAGGCCACACCCCAATGACATAACTTCCTTCCACTAGGCACCACCTTTGAGGTTCAACCTCCTTCTGATGGTGCGAAGCTGAGGATCAAACCCATAACCCCTGGGCCTCTGGGGACAGTCCAGATCCAAGCTCTAGCAGACCTCATCTCCCAACACTGCTGCATTGGGAAGTAGGGTTTTGACATTGGCATCACTGCAGGTCACATTCTATATTTGTTACTTTCCTGTTGCTATTCCAATGACCAAGGCTACTACTAAAAGGAAGAGCTTATTCAGCTTACCATTCCTGACGGATGAAAGTCCATCATGGTGGGGAGGGATGGTACAAGGCGGCTGAAGCAGAAAGCTGAGAGCTCCCATCTTCAAGCACTCACAGGGAGGGGAGGGAGAGAGGGAGAGAGGGAGAGGAGAAAGGGAGAAGAGAGAGAGAGAGAGAGAGAGAGAGAGAGAGAGAGAGAGCTGGGGCAAGGCTGTGAATTCTCAGAGCCCACCCCCAGCAATGTTCAAAGCTTCCATATTCACATCGCCACATTCCCCTCCCTGGCCCTTCCCCTCCCTGGCCCTTCCCCTCCCTGGCCCGCACAGTCTCATGGCCATGTCATAATGCAAAATGCATTTTGTTCAGCTTTAAGAAGTGCCCACAGTCCTTAACTGTCTCCACACTGTCAAAAGTCTGAAGTATCTCCTGAGAGTCAAGGCACTCTCTTAACTGTAACTCCCCTGAAAAATTAAAGATAAAATGACATACTTCCAACATGCAATTGCACAGAATACACATTCCCATTCCAAAAGGGAGGGAGGGGGACAAAGTGAGAAAATACAGGACCAAAACGAGACTGAGAACCAGCAGGACAAACCAAGCCCTGCGGCTCCGAGTCTGACATCTGGGACTGTCATTCTAAAGGGCTTAGATGGCTCGAATCCTCAGGCTTTGCTGCCTGACAAACATCTCAGCCATGGGCCGCTTCCACTCCCCAGATCCAGCTCTTCTTGGCAGATGTCTCATGGCTCTGGCATCCCTTGTCTGCAGTGACCCTTGGCTGAGGTTCACTTCTTAATGAAGTAATTTAAAATAAAGAGGGTTGAGAAGACAAAGGAGCTGGAAGAAAAAGCAAGATTATCAAGGATGAAAACAACCTGGCCTGATGTGGGTCGGTGCCAACAGGAAAGAAAACAACTTCTGTCAGGTTAACTAACTGTTATTGCAGAACAAATAATCGATCAACAAACTGGCTGCTTAAAACCACAAACACTGATTTCTTTCCTCACTGGTTCTTCAGGTTGGGGATCCTGGAGAGACTCAGCTGGGTAGTGCTGGCTGACAATTTGATTTGAGGCTACAGTTAAGACATGAAATAAAAACTGGGCATAATGGTCCACATCTGTAATCCCAGAATTTTCAAGGCTCAAGTAGGACGATTAACATGAGTTTGAGGCTATTTAGGGCTCATAGTGAATATTAGGCCTTGATCTCACAGAGTTCCACCTGCTTCTGCCTCCCGAATGCTGGGATTAAATGTGTGTGCCACCATATATGACCACTTTATTTTTTTAGGGAGCATGTCCTTACTGAACCTAGAGGTCTCTTTTAGAGTCTACCAAGCCAGAGAGCTTTTGGGATTCACCTGCTCTTGTCACTGTCCCCCAAGTGCTGGAGTTACAGGTGTGCACCTCCATGCCTGGTTTTTATGTGGGTGCTGAGAATCCAAACTCAATGCTCGTTCTCGCACAGCAATTACTTTACTGAGTGAGCCATCTCCCCAGCCCTTAAGAGGAAACAATTCAGAAAGAAACCTGCTAGAAGTCAGGGCTATGTGGTTTTTGTTTCTTTTTAATTATCACCTTTGCTTCTTGCATTAGTCCCTTAGTCCAGGGAAAAGCATCACAAACCTAGATCCACCTACTCCTGGGTTTGAATTCTTGCATTGCCATTTCTAGTTCATGAGCTTGTGTAAGTTGCTAACCTCTCAAAGTGTGATCATCGCATTTTTAAAAATTTTTTTTATTGTTATTATTTTTTTATAAAATTCATGAAAAATCATGAACTTTGCAGTAGGATCGAAAGGTTATTCCTGGACAAACTGTCAGCCCATGAAAGGAAACAGCCAGAATTGACCAGAGTCCAAGACAACAGCTCCAGAGAGAGTGGACTGTTTTGCTTCTCATCTACCTGTGCCCCTTTTCTAAGCCTAGGGAACAATCTGCAGAAGAGGGGGCATGGTAGAATGTAAGGGCTGCGATTGGGATGAATGGTGAAACTACAGCAATGTAGTCTGGACACTCATTTGATCAACTTGAGTGAACATACAACCCCTCACCCCCCGCTGGAAGGTGGGACTGTGGGGGTTTGGGCACAACAGCCTGCAAATTGGTTTTACATGAAGGATGCTTGTACTCATGGATTATCACTTATAGCTAAAAAAAATGAAAAAAAAACTGAGAGAAAGATGCAGGACAGTTATGGCAGAATGCATGATCTGGGATGGGGTGGGAGTGGGGGGAAGGGAAAGGGAAAGGGAAATATGCCTGAATTGAATTGGAAAATGATGTATGAAATGCACAAAGCATCAATAAAAAAAGTTTAAAAAAATTTATTTTTATTTTTAAGGGGATTCTACAAATGACACAGTTGTTTGCAGATAACATTGATGTTACTCAGCATGTCATACAATTAGGTAATTAGTGCATTTTGCAAGTATCTATGTCCAAATTTTGAACAACCCAAGGTTCCCATAGAAGCTTGTATGCACAGGCATGTTGATCAATCAGGAGTCCAGACTATATTCCTGTAGTCTCATGATTCACCCCTATCTCTCCGCAGCCCTTACAATCTACCATGCCTCCTCTTCCGCAGTTTGTTCCCTGGGCTTTGGGAAAGGGGCACAAGTGGGTGAGAAGAAAACAGTCTAATTTCTTTGGAGTTGTCATTTTGGACTCCAGTCTGTTCAGGTTGTTTCCCTTCATGGATTGACAGCTTTCCCAGTGATACCCTTTTTAGTCATACTAACAAAGTACAAGCTATTGGATGTACAGGCATTTAAGCAGTACCAATTATTATGTCAAGCTAAGCTGTGAGCATAGACACAGATGCTTGGATGGTATGCTAATCCGCAAACTGTGGTTTCTCTATAAAGAGTGACAAGTTCTTATTGTGGCTTATAACATCTCCTAACCACTAGAGGACATAAGCTTGTGGCAACCGCTGTGAGTTATTCCTCCAAGGAGAGAGCTAATAGCCAAATAGATTTGGGATATATATAGACACTTGGCTGCCACTGTTGCACAGTATCTCCAGGCTGTTGAGGTGTAGCTGATATTGACAGAGGAGTCTTGCTTGTCTCAGGGAGACCAATATTTTGCCGTATTGCTTTAGTGGCCTTTGGTAACGCTCTCTAGCATTTCAGAGGCCAGTTGTACGCTAGCAAGTGACCTCTCATAACATTTTTCATGCTCACACCAGGTCTTCGACAACAGGGACTTACTGCCTTTCTCCTTGCATATATCCCACTTTTAGGCAAAAGGCCTTTATAATTTGGGGGGGGGTTTGAATCCCCTAGCCAACATCTCCTAGGCAGAATAATTCATTGCTGATGTCAGAGCTTTCCTGTAGTAATATATTTTGCTTAATTACACAACTTATAAACACTTTACTATTGAATTTGGCTCTAGATAGAGAAATATCCTTTCACAGTTCCTATGCCTATCAATCAATTAACGTTATGCCTGTTTTATAGGAAATTACCACTGTAACAATTGGCTCTAGTTTACAGTTAGGGAGTGGTTTATCTTTGTATGTGTATGAATGTACTATCTGCATGCAGGTCTGTGCACCTGTGTTGTGCAATGCCGCAGAGGTCAGAAGAGGGTTTCGGATTCCCCTGGAACTGGAGTTGTCCTGGAATTGGAGTTACAGACGGTTCTTAGCCGCTATGTGGGTGCTGGGGATTGAACCTGGGTCCTCTGCAAGAGTGTCGGTGCTCTTAACCACTAGGCTATCTCTCCAGTCCCGATCATCGCATTTTTTACAAGAGGTTAAGAGCTGTCTCACAGGATGGTGGTGAGAGTCAAGTTAAATGCCACAGAGAAATACCTCATCTGGTACCCCAAATTTGGAAACCACTCAGTCAATGGTCATTAATGCTGAAGCTATCGGACCTTGCAGAGAAACAACCCTGGCTATTTTATTTCATATTTTTCCTCGTGTGATCTTTTTTTATTCAAGAAATGGCCGGTTTCCAGTACAAAAGCAATAATGTTTAAAGGTTTGCTGCAGCCTTGGCTGTAATATCATTACATCCAAGAGCCTGAGGATATTCCAAGGGCCAATTTTTTTTTTTTTTTGCAAGGCAAACAATGGGAGAAAGTGCTTTGGGCTATAAAAATTCCAATTTTTGGTTAACTTTTCAGGAACTCATCTCATCCCAGAGGAGAGGAAAGGTCCCCTTACCCCCCCTTCTGTTCACTCATCTCTGCAATTAGGCAATTAGCATCTTTGCTACCTATCTTAGAAACACGATCTCTTAGAAACAACAGCGATGAAATTTCTTTCCTGGGGTCTCATCTGCAAGGTTTTGCTCATCAAAGACAGAGTTCTTATTTCAAGGGGGCAGTTTTGCTCTCTTCTTTCCCCCTCTCAGTACTCATTGCCATTCCGTGCAGAGGCCTCCCTTCCTAGCTTCTACACCTCAGGATATTGAAAGTGGAAGCTACTCCAAGGCAAGTGTCGCCCACTGGCAGCTCCGGAATAACTAATCAGGAGAGGGAAATGGAGCATCTCAATGCAAAACTCATTTTCTGCTCCAACAGGACTTGTGGGGAAGCAGAAATAGCTGCGGGGACAAGGCCTTGATCCATGTTCTCTGTGTGCATGAGTGAGTACGGGCTACCTTTTACCATACAGGGTAGACCAGTTGCTTCTCCTGTTTGCTATGATAAAATACCTGACAAAAGCAATTTCAGGAAGGAAGTGCTTATTGTGGCTCACAGTTCCAGGGTGCAGTTCATCACACGGGGAAATCACGGCAGCAGGGGTGTGAGGCAGCTGGTCATCTTGTATCTGCAGCCAGGAAGCAGAGAGAGATGATACCAGTGCTCAGCTCGAGTTCTCTTTTTTTGTTCAGCCCATGAGATGGTGTTTGGACCCTCTGGCTACTGGAATCAAGAACCAAATGATTCTCTTTCCTCTGTAAGTGATCAAGCCTTGAGTGTCTTGCTACAGCACACAAAATGGACAAATGCATCTCTCAGCAATGCCTCTTCGAGAAATGAGCTGCCTCCTTTACAGAGGGAGGATTAGGCCTTCAGGAATTGTTTTCCCTAAGTCACATGACTAATGGGTGACAGTCCAGGGTGAGGACCCAAGGAATGAGCCATTTCAGGAATTCTGGGTATGTTTACCTTGCTGATGTGTGGAGAAGAGAAATCAGGTGCTGATGCCTCCTGGGATAGCCTTAACTTATTTTCCAACATCGCAGGCAGATGGCATACCCCACTCCTTTCATGTCTTCTTCATTTGGTTAATTTTACTATGAACTAGAGGTTAATGAGGGGGAAGATTGTGATGAGCCCTTTCTGCGGCTCTGCAGCTCTGACACATTTTCTTCTGTACCAGCTGGGTGTCTAGTCCCCTGGTAGTGTGACATTACTTGGAGATGATGTCTCATCCCCCAGATAAAGGGCTCAGTCTTAGATGCCAGGAGTGTATCTCAGGCCCCTGTACTCCTGGCCTAAGGGATGTAAACTGGAATTAACATGACCCCATTCTCAGTGTTATAATACAGCAGAAGAGGGAGGCATCAGAATTCACATATAAAATGAGTCATTTGAGGGCTGGAGAGATGGCTCAGCGATTAAGAGCACTGGCTGCTCTTGCAGAGGACCCAGGTTCGATTCTCAGCATCCATATGACAGCTAACAACCATCTCTAACTCCAGTTCCATGGGATCTGATGCCTTCTTACCTCTGTGGGCATTGTACGATGCAGGTGCCCTTAAGTACATGCAGGCAAAGTACTCATCCATTAAAAAAAATAAAATAAAGAAGATATTTGGCAGAGAAAGGCTGGAAGGCTGTCTTCATTTCATTTCTGTTGCCATGGTAAAATACCCTGGTAAAAATCAATTTAAAGGAGAAGGCTTATTTTAGCTCTTAATTCCCCACTACTGTGGGGAGTCAAGGCAGAGCTCAGCAGCCGGTCATGTCACATCCACAGGAAGAGTAGAGAGAATGAATGCTTGTGAGCTGGTGCCCAGCTGGCTTTCTTCACTCTTATGCAGTCCAAGGCCTGGAACCAGGGAATGCCACTGTCCAGGGTAGGCTGGGTCTTCCCATAACAGTCCAGACATGCCCTGTAGACATACCCCCAGGCCTGTCTGATCTAGAAAATTCCCCCTGAGACTTTCTTCCATGGTGATTCTAGGTTGTGACAAGTTGACAGTCAAAACATGCAACAAACATGTTCCTGGATAAAAAGCATGTTCAGAGAAAAAACACAGGAGAAGGCAGCGTTGTGTAATGGAGGTGTACAAAACACAGGAGAAGGCAGCGCTGTGTAATGGAGGTGTACAAAACACAGGAGGAGGCAGTGCTGTGTAATGGAGGTGTACAAAACACAGGAGGAGGCAGCGCTGTGTAATGGAGGTATATATGGTCATGAGCCGCACGGCCTCTGCTTGCCCAACCACTCCCTTCTCCCGAGTGTCTTTCTCTTAATAACTGTCTATTTTTATTACTAACCATGCATCCCTCATATAATTCCTAGACCACAGGAAGCCAGGAATCTCAGCAGGTGCCCTGGGGACTCTGGTTTCCATTAGTGACAGCAGTTCCCTAAGAATGGCTTACAGAAGTTAGAAGGTTTTACTGAATGTTTGTGGTAATAAAGGACACAACTTGAGAAGAGCCATGTGGAACAGAGTGCCAAGGCTGGTGGGGAGAGAATGGTGAGGAGGAGCTTAGGCAGTGGACAGTGGAAAGAGCAGAGCTTCGAGCCCTCTGGGGAGCCTGTGCTCTCTAATCCAGATTTCCGCCTAATCTCATTCCATGGAGTTTGCCTAGACCTTAACCTTCAGACTCCCGTCCTTCTCTGGAGGTGTGGCAGATGACCTGGGTGTCCCTGTCCTCTAGTACCCTGGTCTGTCTGGTGACTAGCTCCACCCAAGGCTTGTTAGCACCCCCAGTCACTTCTGTTACACAAATTCCCTGTAAAGCAAAGGGACTCAGGAATAACTAGAGACACTCCTGTCGCTCAGGCAATTCTGAGAGGTTTTGAATTTTGGGGGCAGGAGCCAGGACCAGAAGAAAGAATGAGCACATTTTTACACCACAGTATCCCAGGGCCACTGTTTCAGCCCTCTGCAAGGCAGCAGTGCACTCTCTGGATGTTTTTTTCTAAACACCCCCTCTTTCCCCAGCACTGCTTCTTATCAAAACCACTTAGCTAGGAGTACAAAGAATACAACAGCTCTGGGGCTGGAGAGATGGCCTAGCGGTTAAGAGAGCCGACTGCTCTTGCAGAAGACCCGGGTTCAATCCCCAGCACCCACATGGCGGCTGAGAACCGTCTTTAACTCCAGTTTCAGGGCAGACCGACACCCTCTTTTGACCTTTGCGGCATTGCACGACACAGGTGCACAGACCTACATGCAGATAGTACATTCATACACATAAAGAATAAAATTAGGGGGCTGGAGAGATGACCTAGCGGTCAAGAGCACCGACTGCTCTTGCAGGGGACCCGGGTTCGATCCCCGGCACCCACATGGCGGCTGAGAACCGTCTGTAACTCCAATTCCAGGAGAACTCCAGTTCCAGGGGAATCCGAGACCCTCTTCTGACCTCCGCGGCGTTGCACGACACGGGTGCACAGACCTGCATGGAGACAGTACATTCATACACATACAGAATAAAATTAGGGGGCTGGAGAGATGACCTAGCGGTCAAGAGCACCGACTGCTCTTGCAGGGGACCCGGGTTCGATCCCCGGCACCCACATGGCGGCTGAGAACCGTCTGTAACTCCAATTCCAGGAGAACTCCAGTTCCAGGGGAATCCGAGACCCTCTTCTGACCTCCGCGGCGTTGCACGACACGGGTGCACAGACCTGCATGGAGACAGTACATTCATACACATACAAAAAAATAAAAAAATAAATAAATAAAAAAAAGAATAAAATTAAAAAAAAAAAAGACTACAACAGCTCTGAGATGGGCCTCATAGAGATACAGTGGCCCGGAAACTGAACTCACGGAGAAGCTGCCAGTTCTCTTCTGCTTGCTGCTCTTGGGTTTTCTGCCTATTATAATCAGAACAAGAGCGAGAGTGAGAGCGAAAGCGAGAGCCAGAGAGAGAGAGAGAGAGAGAGAGAGAGAGAGAGAGAGAGATTTTAATTAAGAGATGATTGGTTATTGGACAAGTGGCCCAAGTGGTTAGATTAAGAGCACTGGCTGCTCTTGCAGAGGACCCAGATTCAGTTCCCAGCACCCACATGGCAGCTCACAACAGTCTGTAACTTTAGTTCAAGGAGATCCAATGTCCTCTTCTGACCTCTGAGGGCATTGCATGACAGGGGTGCACTCATATACATGCAGGCTATACACTCATACACATAAAACAAAAACAATAAATAAAATATAAAAAAGAAATGATGGGGCCATGAGATGCTGTCCTCAGAAACCTGTGGATGTTGTTTAGTAAGGATGTGTTGGGGGCTGCAGCGATGGCTCAGCAGTGAAGAGCAGTGGCTGCTCTTACAGAAGACCAGGGTTCAGTTCCCAGCACACACTGGGCAGCTCATAGCTGCTATAACAGCTCCAGGAGATCTGATACCCTCTTCTGGCTTCTGCAGGTACTTTCACACACACACACACACACACACACACACACACACACACACACACACCAATTCCTGGTTGCAGAGGCTAGCTATACTTGTTTATTTGCTCATTTGGATAATTTCTACTTCTCACCTCTTCAAAACACAATACTGATATGAACATTCATGATTGTCTTCTTCATTTTTAATGTGATCTAATTGTAAGTCTGCATGTGTTAGCCTTTAATAATGACTATATTTTTCCATTTGTCTTGCAGAATTCCTGAACGTTTTTCCTGATGGGACTCGTGTGTGTGTGTGTGTGTGTGTGTGTGTGTGTGTGTGCGCGCTCCTGGACAGCTGTGATATTGATGATCTCATGGCCAAACATGTGCCGGATCTGCTGGCCCCATGGCTGTGAGACTGGCGGTCTTGTACAGCCAACATGTGGCCTGGAAGCTGTTGGCGTCTACGGCCCCCACGAGGCTACGAGGGCCAAACCCAGAGCTGCGGAGTTGGTAATTCCAACTCGGGGCGGGGGGGTGCTGCGAACCTCCCCAGCCACCCATTTGGTTGGGGAATTGCTGATCCTCATGACCTGACAAGCTGAAAAGTTAGCAGTAAGATTAACAGCCCCATAATGGATCTGGTTAAGGAAAACGTGAGTGCAATAACAACCTGGAGATCTCTTCAGGTGGCACAACTTGTAGGGGTGCCCTTTATCCTTACAGGGCGAGCAGCTTATACAGGTTTGGGACAGACAGCCCCCACACTGCATGGCATCACCTCCTGGGGGCCATTCCCAGACCTCCATATCACCACACGTCATCCCAACTCTGGAGGGTAAACAGAGAGGCCATGTGATCTTTAGTCATGACTCCGAAGCATGCTGGCTGAAATGTTAGCCTGCACATGCCCAAGCTCAGGTCCACCCACACTGCGTGGCCTTGAACTCCTTATCCTCCTACGTCCACCTCACAAGGGTGGGATTACAGGCATGTGTTACCTCTGCTGTAAGGTTGCTTATCTGTGCTATCCCTGTGTGGTACAAACTATGAAGGGATGGGTTCCTGCACACCTTTTCCCCTCTCCATGCTCAGTGACATCACATTAGCACCAGGAAATTGTTGTGGTGGGAATACTTATACCCCCGAAACTGGAAATCACAGAGCTCGGGATGCGGCTCAGTTGCTGTCATGCGTGAAGCCCTGGGTTCAATCTCCAGCACTGCATTAACTGGGTGTGGTGTGCACACCCGTCATCCCAGCAGGTGGGAGGTGGAGGCAAGAGGGTCAGGAGGAGTCCAGGATCATCCTTGGCTACAAAGTGAGTTCGAGGCCAGCTTGGGCTACAGGAGACCCTGTCTTGAAAAATAAACAAAGAAAACACCACTACCAACAACAACAAAACTTGGAGACTCACTACAAGTGATATAGATTTCAAAAATAATGGCGAGAATGTTAGCAGTGCAATTTGGGCTGAAAAGCATGATTATGATGGGTACTTAACACAAGGAATTGGGGCAGTGTTTGGAAATTGCTACCAAGTCAGCAAAGAAGCTGCTCTCATCCTCAATGAAGTTCCTGCACACACCTGTTTCTTTATTCTTGTCTTACGCAGGTGAAAGGATTGATTGGCAGTCATGATGGAATGACACTGGTCCCCACAGGGCTGAGGATGTGGCTTAGTTGGCAGAGTGCTTGCGTAGAACAGATGAGGCCTTGGGTTCAACCCCTGATGCCATGTGAACAGGTGTGGGGACAGGATCCTACAGGGAGGAGAGAGAAGGCAAGGCAGAGGAAGGAGGCTCAGGCTCAAGGGCGTCCTCAGCCATACAATGATTTTGAAACCACTTGGGATGCATGAGATCCCCGCCCCTCCCCAAATAGTCAGCTGTAAGTGCTCCTTTGCCTCATGGAGGGTGCTCCAGTAGCTATCTGGGGTCTGATTTTGCCAGCACATGGCTAAACAACAAACACAGGTTGACCCTGAGCCATGACCACAGCAAAAATTGAGCAAATCGCCCAGCATAGTGGCACATGCCTCTAATCCCAGCAGAGGCAGGTGGATCTCGGTGAGTTCAAGACCAGCCTGGTCTACAGAGTGAATTTTAGGACACCTGGGACTACAGGGAGACACTTTCTCAAAAAAGAAAAAAAAAAAAAAAAAAAAAAAAAAAAAAAAAAAAAAAAAAAAAAAAAAAAAAAAAAAAAAAAAAGCAAATCATCCCTGTAAGGATCACCTAGCTAGTCATAATTTACAGGAAGGAATATTATATATTTTATGATTACTTTAAAATCATATGCTATTTATCTTTCACATTAGCAAAGCCAATACACACACATACCCACCTCATCCTGGAAGCCACAAACATCAGCATATTGCTGTTTCTGACTAGGGCTCAGTCTAAAGGGTAATGTGTATCCAAGATTCCTTCCATATGACAGTCTCACTGGAACTATCATAAATCAAGACAAAAGCAGGGTGCAGGCGGCCCTGAGTCAGGAACTGGCAGTTTGTGGAGCAAGTAGGTTCCATTTATTTCCATCTGCCAGTGGACATGAATTCATCCTCCCTGCTCAGATGGCCAGCCTGCAATGCTCTCTTCAGATTTCTTTGTCTCTCAGTCAGGAGCCAAGGTGTTTGAGGTTTAGATGAATAAACAAAACAACCTCTGCTCCTGGGGTCAAAGTAGGGCGCTAGAAATGCAAAGCAAAACAAGATGGCCCCCAAATAACCTGTCTGTTTCTTGTGGCTTGTCAGCGAAGCACACAGCCTTCTGAGTAAGTGATTCGATAGGACTTTCACAAGAACACCAGCACAGTGTTCTCTTCAGACCCGAATGCACCCTCCAGAATATTGTTCCCACATTTATTTATTTGCTGTGTGTATACATGTGTGTGTGTGTGTGTGTGTGTGTGTGTGCGTGCGCACGTGCATGTGCCTTCCTGAAGGTCCCAGAACAACGTGTGGGAACTTATTCTCTCCTTCTACCATGTGGGGTCCAGGAAGCAAACTCAGGTCATCAGGCTTGATGGGAAGCACCTTTACCCACTGACCACCTCACAGCACCTCCATTCACCTATCCTTTTGACACAGGGTCTCTCCCTGAATCTGGGTGTCATTCTCAGCTAGGGAGGAAGCTGTCAAGCCCTTGTTTCTGTTCCCCTCAGAGCTGGGGTTACAAGCTTTTGCAGAAATACCTGCCTTTCTACATGGGTGCTGGGATCCAAACTCCAGTGTTCATGACTGCAAAGCAAGTGTGTTTAATCATTGAGCCATCTCTCCAGCTCCACATCTGCCACCCCAGTAGAGAACCCTAGCAGAAGAAAATGACCATGTCTAGTTTCTCTGTTTTAACATACTGATGGAGGGGTAGATGTGTCAGGGGGTAGGAGAAAGGCAGTGGAAAAGGGGGTGAGAGAAAAGGGGTGTCATGGGAGTGGATCCTTCAAGAGATAAGAGAAGTAGGATTTCACATTATAGGGAGGTTTAAGAATTCCCAGAGTCCTCACAGGTCATCCAAGCCAATCCTTCCAGCAAACATGAGAAAAAAGTGTTATGGAGATATTCTCCAAGAGATGAAGAACCTGGGCTCAGTGAGTTGGTTTTGCCTCCTACCACTTAGGAAAAGTCAGATTTAAACTCCAGCCACAAGCAAGAGCCACAGGCACATGGATGAAGGACACAGCACTGAGTTTTCTGATGAAAAGGGCTGCCTGCGGTGGATGGCTATAGCTAACATCTGTGCACACCAGCTCTCCCTTATCCAGAGGACACATTCCAAGACCCTTCACTGAGGCCTAGAGCTGTGGATTGTAGTGAATCATATATATATATATATATATATATATATATATATATATATATATATATATGCCTTTTATATATGCCACTTCTATAAGACTATGTAATGTGGAGCTGGAGACACAGATCAGCACTTAGGAGAGCTGTTGTCTGCACCCATATCAGACAGCTCCCCACTGCCTCAGACAGCTCCCCATTGCCTGTGAATCCAGCTCCAGTGGATCCACTGCCTCTGGCTTCTGTGGGCGTCCGCACAATGTGCATATACCCCACTCCACATATACACAATTAAAAAGAAAATACATTTTTTTAATCTTTTTGAGACAGGGTCTCCCTGTAGCCCTAGCTGTCCTGGAACTCACTATGTAGACCAGGCTGGCCTTGATCTCACAGAGGTCCACCTGCCTCTGTCTCCCAAGGGATTAAAGACATGCACCACCAAGCCTGGCAAAATACAACTTTAAAAAGATGTTCTGGGCTGGAGAGATGGCTCAGCAGTTAAGAGTACCAACTTCTCTTGCAGAGGACCTGGGTTTGATTCCCAGCACCCACATAGCAGTTAAGAACCGTCTTTAACTCCAATTCCAGGGGAATCCGATACCCTCTTCTGACCTCCGTGGCATTGCATGACACGGGTGCACCAACCTACATGCAGACAGTACACTCATACGTGTAAAAAATAATAATATAAAAAAGATGTCCTAACATAGGGTTTAAATTCTGTTAGGCTCAGTAAGTGCAACAATAACCAGTAACAATAATCATATGTGAGTAAAAGTTACATGAATCTGCTCTCATACTATGAGTTTTTCTTGGCCTTGAGAAAGATGTGATGATGCGGTGCTGTGTGTGGAGACAGAGTGAGGTAGGCATGGCAACATACTAGGCTACTAGTGAGAGCTACTTGAATACAATAGAGTACCACAATACAGGGACAGGGGATCAGATGAGCTCTCTGGCAACCGGGGTAGAGTACTATATTGGGGGGGGGGATTATTGTAAACAATGATTTACCTTATCTGTAGGATCCTGGGAGGAGACATGCCATTTGAAGCATGTATGTAGGAAGCTTTCTTTTTGTGCAGAACAGGGACCACGCAGCCCTGCTAAGGGGAGGGGGATACAGCACCTGCCAGCAGCTGCTATAGGGAGCTAGCATCTAGGCCCAGAGACCAGCCGGCTACTTCCCACAGCCCGGCCTGGGTGGTACTTCCAACTCAGGCCCTTAGCCTGGACCCATGAGACACGTGTTCCAGTCTTGGCTGTGACTTCCCATCTGCCCAGAGACTGCTGAACCCTGGACAGGAATTTCCAGGTGGCTGTTGGCCTATCTTCAGCCTATGTCCACTCACAACACCAGCTATCCAGATTGGTGGTCTTCACGGGGACCTCTTTCCAACCCACTGGCCACCTGAACGAAATGCAGGCCAGGAATTCCGTGAGGATGTTACTGGGAAATTCAAATTTACTTCTTGCTATAGCCTGTTTTTATAAACCAAATGACGTCAGTTCCCAGAGCCAATCATAGGCCCCCAACTCTGAGCGACTGCACACCGTTGCCCTATCCAGCATCACCCAGCTAGGCCATGTTGTTTGCTCCTCCTTGGGAGGGGCGGGGTTAGATTCTAAGCCACGCGGTGTCCTGCGGTGTGTTAGCTGAGAACTAGCTCCCAATTCAAACTGGATCTTCCTACACATGTAAATTGTTTATTTCTGGAATTTTCCATGTGATACTTTCAGACCGTGGTGGAATGGGAGTAGTGGAAACTACAAACCATGGATAAGGGGAACTACTGTATCTTCGCAAAGAAAGCAAGTGTAGCCAGTGCAGATCAGGGTTGCTGGGAACAGAGGAGGGAGGCCTGAACTATGGCAGGGGCATGGTTAGGGACAGACACCATGTCCCATCCCTATTTGGACTCTGAATCACCTGAGAATGAAGTGGTACTAAACAGATTCAAGTTCTCTTTATGACTAAGAAAAGGTGGGTCTGGGGAGATAGATGGCACAGTGGATAAATGCTTGTTGTGCAGGCATGGGGACCTGAGTTTGATCCTGGCATTGACATAAAAAATAAAAACAATATCATATCAGTATAATCCTGTAATCCCAGTCCTGGGAAGGTAGAGATGGGGATTATGGGGGCTTTCTGCAGCCCAGATGCTGAATTGGTGAGCTCCAGTTTGAGTGAGACATCTTATTTAAAAATTTTTTTTAATTTTATTTATTTCTGTATGTGTATCAATGTACTGTCTGTGTGCAGGTCTGTGCACCCGTGTTGTGCAATGCCGCGGAGATCAGAAGAGGGTGTCGGATTCCCCTGGAACTGGAGTTCTCCTGGAGTTGGAGTTTCAGACGGTTCTCAGCCGCCATGTGGGTGCTGGGAATCGAACCCGGGTCCTCTGTAAGAGCGGTCGGCGCTCTTAACCGCTAGGCCATCTCTCCAGCCCCAAGACATCTTATTTTAAAAACAAAGCAAATGAGTCTGGAGAGATGGCTCAGCAGTTAAGAGCACTGGCTGCTCTTACAGAGGACCCGGGTTCTGTTCCCAGCACCTACATGGTGCCTAACAACTGTTCATAACTCCAGTTCCAGGGGATCTGACACCCTCTTCTTACCTCCGCAAGTACTGCACGACATGAGTGTAACTACATATACGTAGGCAATACACTCCTACACATAAAATAAAATATTTAAAAAATAAGGTGGTGAGGATTAGAGGAAGATCGGACATTGACCTGTGGCCACCACACATTTCTCCTGCAAAAGACAGAAAGGCAACTCAGGGAGGGGTTTTACATGTGAGGACAGCAGAGCTGGGCCAGTGGGAAGCAGTCCACATGAAAGAATTGCCTCGGCAGACCTCCGGCTCAGAGGAACATGAGACCCCAACGAACAGAGAGGAGGAGGCTGGGTGAGGCAGGCCCAGCTTCTCTATCTTGTTCCTTTTCTCTGGGAGAAATGGTCAAGGGCAGCCCCTTCATGTGGCGGGAAAGATTCTCATCAGCTAAACCGCCATTCTCTGAAGGTGTAGACAGCTATGGCCTTGGCCTCTGGTGCTGATACATAAGTCTGACTTAACATGAACCTTCTGAAACAGGACCCAAAGGAACATGCGTCCTTTCACCTCCAGGCTGAAGCAGGATTCTGTCTTTGCAGGCCCAGTTCTTCTGCCTCCTGTACCTTTGCAAAAGAACTCTGCTTTCCTGGATTTAAGGCTTGGGAGAGACCAAACTGGGACAAAGAGCAGAGAAATGCTGGAAACAAGACAGGGAAGGACAAAGAAGGTGATCGAGCTGAGGCTTCACAGAGCACGGAGAGGGGGTGTCTGGCCTGGAACTGCTGAACAGATTCGAGGGAGATGCAGAGAAGGTGGGCGGGGCTGCCTACTTGGGTCTTCTTTAATGATATTGAGTGTCAAAAAAATTGAATGTTGGGGCTGGAGAGATGGCCTAGCGGTTAGGAGTGCCGACTGCTCTTGCAGAGGACCCGGGTTCGATCCCCAGCACCCACATGGCGGCTGAGAACCATCTGTAACTCCAATTCCAGAACTCCAGATCCAGGGGAATCTGACACCCTCTTCTGACCTCAGCGGCATTGCACGACACGGGTGCACAAACCTACACGCAGACAGTACATGCATACACATACAAAAATAAATAAAATACAATAAAAAAATAAAAAAATTGAATGTATATTTTAATGATTTTAGGTACAAGATGCTGTTTCTTTGACTCTGACACCATAGACTGTGTGTTCTCAGCCTCTTGTGTGTTCTCTCCTCCTGTGGGGATTTTGAATCAGCTGAGAAAGAAGAACAGGGTTCCTGAACAGATCGAATGTTCTCTTTATTGCTAAGAAAGGTTGGTGCTGGGGAGACTGTGTAGTAGGTTCTCACCTCACTCCCTCCATTCACTATCTCTCCCCTTCCTTCCTTCCTTCCTTCCTTCCTTCCTTCCTTCCTTCCTTCCTTCCTTCCTTCCTTCCTTCCTTCCCTCCCTCCCTCCCTCCCTCCCTCCCTCCCTCTGTCTCACCCTCTCCCTTCCCTTTCTTCCTCTCTCCCTTCCTCTGTGCCTCCTTCTTTCCCTCCACCCCCTTCTACCCTTCTTCCCTCCTTCCTTTTCTTTCTCCCTCCCTCCCTTCACCCCTCCTTTGTTCTGAAACATGCCTGTGTTTACTGCATCATGACACCCATCTCAAGAAGGCCAAAAACGACACAAAGAATGAGAGAGAGGGGCTGGAGAGATGACTCAGTGGTTAGGAGCACTGACTACTCCTACAGAGGACGGAGTTCGAATCCTAGCACCCACATGGTGGCTAAGAACCATCTTAGGCTGGGCATGGTGGTGCATGCCTTTAATCCCAGCACTCGGGAGGCAGAGGCAGGCAGATTTCTGAGTTCAAGGCCAGCCTAGTCTATATAGCAGCTCCAGGGCAGCTGGGATTAAAGGGAGACTCTGTCTCAAAAAGACAAAAAAAAAAAAAAATGACAGAGAGCAAACTCATAAAACTTTTATCATATATTGTTTTGATTGTTCTATTATTATCTAATGCTTTTTTTTTTCTAAGACAAAGGTCCTCACTGAGCACAAGTGGTATGCCAAGAGCTGTCTAGGTGTAATGATAAGAGAGTCTCTGTCCTCACAAGGTCTGCTGGTTCGGAGCTGAAGATGGTCAGAGGAGCAAAGGTGCTGCTCCATGAGGCTGAGGAGCATGAGAGACAAGCATCAAAAACTTGGAGAACAGCTGGGGCATGGTGGTGCACACCTTTAGCCCCAGCACGCAGGAGGCAGAGGTAGGTGGATCTCTATTGGTGGAGGCCAGCCTAGGCCAGGTGGAGCTAAGGACTCAGTACAGATGGGGCCTGCTTTTTGGGCAGAGGAGAGAGAGAAGCAGCTGGGGGAGGTGGAAGGTGGAAGCCCAGGGCAAGTCACAGTGTTTGGGACCTGGTGTTGAGGTCGAGGGAGCATAGAAAGCATCAAGAGTCGTTCCGATGAAGAGTGGGGAGATGATGGAACACAGGTTCCAAAAAGCCATCGCTGCTCCTGATGTGCACTGGAATACCACGGGAAAGGTCAGCCAGCAGAAGTTTTACTTCCTCTAGATTATTAAATCCCATAATTTGGAATTTGGAAATTCTGTCCCTAAGATAAATCCTATAAATATTTGTTCATTTTTTTTCTCTGTGTGTATTTGTTTACTATATAAAATTAGGGGAGCTGGTGCGATGGCTCGATGGGTTAAGGCTCTTGCCACTGAATTTGACAACCTGAGTTCAATCCCAGGACCCACATGGTGGAGGAGAGAACTGATTCCTGTAAATGTTCTCTGACCTCCATACTTGGGCTGTGGCACCTGCACCTGCCCCAATACATAAATGGACTTTTAAATAAATAAATAAAATTAGAGTGCTACCATTTATATGATTTTGTAAACAGCTTATTTTTACTTTATCAAATGATGTTTTTGTGGTCCTCTTGAGACAGGGTCTCCCTTTTTGTCCCAGCTGGCCTGGAGCTCTCTATGTAGACCAGGCTGGCCTTGAACTCAAAGAGGTCTGCCTGCCTCTGCCTCTCGAGTGTTGGGATTAAAGGCATGCATCACCACACCTGGCCTATCAAATGACTTTCAATGTTACTAAATGCTCTTCTAAAACAAAATTTCTTTTCTGCCTCTCTTTCTCTCTCTCTCTCTCTCTCTCTCTCTCTCTCTCTCTCTCTCTCTGGTTCCTTCCTTCTTTCCTCCCTCTCTCCTTCCCTTCCCTTCCTTTCCCTTTCCTTCTCTTTTCTTTTACAGAACCACATAGGATCTTGTTTTGTGGACAGTCTAAATTTAAGCAAGCTTCCAGGTGTTGGGTATTTGATTACAAATAACAGTGTAGGGACATCTTTGTGCATACCTCTGGTCCATTAGGAGGCTTTACGCACCAATCAGAGCTCTCTTTGAAAGATGAGTGGGGAAAGAATATGGTATATGAGATCCAAGCTATGGCTGAGACAGGGGACAGGATCCTGATGTACAAATGTTTGTGAGTCTCCAGAACAATGAGGCCAACTCTCATGACTGTATTCAGCCATTGAACATGTTTCGGAGTCTGAAAATCCAAGCCTGGGCAACCCCATTGGTTCCGACCTGGTGAGAGTAGATACCCCTTGGCTGTGACAGAAAAGGCAGATGGCATCATGGCGGGAGTGCAGACAAGAGGGGGGGAGGACAGACTGAGGCAGGAGGCCACACAGAGTCAGGAATTGGGTCTGTTCCTTTGTAACAATTCACTTGCTCCAGGATATTTGTCCTTAGGACAGCCGCGAAAAGTCAAATGGACTAGCATGAAGAAGCCTAGGTTATTTCACCACTGATTTTAAAGGTTAGTGAGTCTTTCTTAAATGTTCATAGGCAAGCTGGTCATGGTGGTGTGTGCTTTTAATCCTAGCACTTGGGAGGCAGAGGTAGGCCTATCTCTGAGTTCAAGGCCAGCCTGGTCTACATATCGAGCTCCAGGACAGCCAAAGCAACAGGGAGACCCTTTCTCAAAAGACCAAAAAAATGTTCATAGGCAGATTCATTTCATGTTGTTACACCTCTGCGCATTTATGAATATAATTCCCTCTCTCTAGAACATAGCTCTCTAACTGGAATGGATTATCCACCTGCTCGTACTCCTATTCATCCTTCAAAACCCTTGAGAAGGCTCAGCAGTTAAGAGCACTGGCTGCTCTTGCAGAGGACCAAGGTTCAGTTCCCAGTACTCACATGGCAGCTAACAACCATGTGCAACTCCAATTCCAAGGAATTCAACACCCTTTTCTAACCACTGGAGACATTGCATGACATGGGAGCACTTACATACATGCAGGCAATACACTCATATACATTAAATAAATAAATAAATAAATAAATAAATAAATAAATAAATAACATGTTAGTCACCACTTGGGTGCGGGAAACTGAACCTCAGTCCTCTGCAAAAGCAGCCAGTTCTCTTAAGCCTGTAAGCCATCTCTCCAGCCCCCTGCACATCCTTTTATTACTGCATTGCAAATCATTTGTCTGTGTGCCTGTAACACACTCAGTATTTGTTAAGATATCAGGTGGAGCCACATATAAATTGTCTTGTGTGTGCAGGTGTATGAGTCAGGGGTGGGTGTCCTTTATCACCATCTGCCTTATCCCCTTGAGGCAAGGCCTCTCTCTGGACATGGAGCTAGGCTGGCTGGCCGAGGAGCTCTTAGGGCATTCCTGTCACCATCCCCCAATGCTGGGGTTACAGGCACATGTGGCCGTGCCTCAGCTGTTTTTTTATTTTTGTGTGTGTGTGTAGATGTTAGGGATTTGAACTTTGCTCCTTGTGCTTGCACAGTAAGCACTCTTGCCCACTGACTCATTTCCCCAGCCTTAATTTGCCTTTTTTATTCCAGTTGCCCAGCCTGCAGAAGCTCAATACAGTGTATTTTTTTAACTAAACCAAATATTTCAAAGTCTCAAGATTTCTTCTCATCAAAAGGAGATGCCAACGCCTGCCCTAGATATCGTAAAGCTTTTTTCAAATAAGAAGGAAAGGGATGGATGCACAAGATTTAGCACTAAAAGGCACTGGTGACTCCTTCAGGTCGAAGCCAGTAAAGTCTGGCTTGGTCAGAGCACCTGGCTGCTGGCTGGTTGGAAGCTGAGCTTACTGGGTTCAAGATGTGCCTGAGGCTCTCCCAAGCCTCTGGTGTCTTCTCAGTGTGCATTGGTGTGACTGGGTCAGATAAGGACAGGGACAAGGGCTGAGGACTTTGTCTACAAGTGGAATCTGCAGTCAGCTACAGTCCTCCTGGTTGCTCCTCCTCATTTCGAGGTCCCCCCAACATCATCTAACAAACAGTGGCCACTCACCTTGCTCGTGTCGTGTCAGTGCCCAGCAAAGGCTATTGGCTGCTCACCCAAGTCCACCCTGCCTTCTTCCTCTAGCCCTTGGCCTGATATTTTTCCCTGACTCTTCTGGAAATTAGACATGGTCATGGGCTTCAGTTTGCATTCACAGAAAGTAAAGAGAGAACAGCAGCCCTGCCCTTCTGGCTTTGGTACAGGGCAGGGCTTTTTTTTTTTTTTTTTTTTTTTTTTTTTTGAGACAAGGTCTCCCTGTAGCCCTGTTATGCCCAGATCACTGGGACCCCCAAAAGACCAGCAGGACACATGGCTCCAATGTACATGCAAAGAGTCTTTAATTCAAGCTGAGTTTGGACCACCACCCTCCTGACAGCAGGCTGGGAGAAGCAGTCCTGAGTCTTGGCTGGGGGGAAGGAGGGTCTTTTAAAAGGAAAAAACTACAAATGGGGAATTTTCTAGTTTTGGCATTTTGTTATTGATTCATAGGGACTGAGGAAGCATGATTTTTAGACTGATAGGTCAGGGCCACCTGGCAGCTTTGATGGTGCCATGGGGCCGGGGGGGGGGGTTTACTCACTGAGTACATCCCGGCGGAAGAGCAAACATGTTTAACTTCGTTTTTTCCCTCTTAGTTATTTTCAACAAACAACCTTTGGTCCTTCCCTGTTAGCTATTGAGATATTCTGTGGTTTCTCCTGGAATCTGAGGATGGGGGGCTATTTTTGGATGGTGTATTTCCACAAAATAGAAAAATGGAGTCTATCTTGTTCCCTTATAATTGGTCCCTCTTTACATTCCCCCATCCCTGTGGGCACTATAGAGACCAGTCTTGGTCTCTTTATTTTAAGATATTTAGTCCATTTGGATGACATCATCATATGGCTTCCTGTCAGAATAATAATTATTTATACCATTGTGGTTAAGTCTGATGTGGTCCGACCTGAGAGCCATCAGTTGCATGGCTGCTAATCGTTCTTTCATGAAGACCACCAGTCAGTTTAGGATGCAAGGACCTGCTGGTCAATAAAACTGACAAGTGAGTTAAGGTTGCATGAGCCACTAGTCAGAGCAACCAGAAGGATAGGTCCACTGGCAGATCCAGGAGGTCCTCAGCTCTCAGCTGAGAAAGAAACTGGCCCTTTGGGGGGGGGTCTTGACCCTAAACTGCCTAGCCAATCTTTTAGCTCCTACTTTTAACACATTACCCTCTGAGGAGGTTACCCTAATTGCCAAGAGGGAATTGGGGCACTGACTGCTCTGACTTCTTCCATGCTGAAAAGGAGCATAGGAGGTGGTGACTGGGGCATGTGCTCAGTGGATCTATCTAAAAGACCCCAAAAAGTATAGTTACAGAGAGAACAAAATCCTTGGCAAGTGCCTGTGAAGGCAAGAGTAGCTAGGTACATTTTCTAGGCAGGGAACCAAGAGAGGAACAGGGTGAATTAAATGTCCAACTTAAAAGTCCATTGGAATCTCTCAATGAGGGGTTCCATTATTTGTCTTTTCTTCTGTTTATTTGTCCATGGTGTCTGGACTCAGCATCTGCTTTCCAGGAATTTTCCATAGTCACAGTGTGAGTTTTCCCTTAGGTAACAAATCCATCCAAACTGTCTTCTTTTGGACTGCATGCGGTTGGTTCTGAGCCACATTATCTTGAAGTGCTGGGTGCATTAGCAATTGGAGGATCCCTGTCTAGGGTCTGCAGAAGGGGAGAGGACCCATACCCTCTTTTGAGGAATTAGAAAAAAGTTTTAGTACACAGAGTTCTAGAATGAGGGCCAGCTTTAGTACACGGGGCTCCAGAATAAGAGCCATAACCATGAGAATATAAAAGGTGGTATTTTCTGGCACAGCGCATTAAATCTGTCATCTATCTATGGGATATTTTCTTTTTTAAAAAGAATTTATTTATTTCTGTATGTGTATGAATGTACTGTCTGCATGCAGGTCTATGCACCCGTGTTGTGCAATGCTGCAGAGGTCAGAAGAGGGTGTCGAATTCCCTTGGAACTGGAGCTCTCCTGGAATTGGAGTTTCAGACAGCTCTTGGCCGCCATGTGGGTGCTGGGGATTGAACCCAGGTCCTCTGTAAGAGCATCAGCACTCTTTTTTTTTTTAATTTTTTATTTATTTTCGTATGTGTATGAATGTACTGTCTGCATGTAGGTTTGTGCACCTGTGTCATGCAATGCGGCGGAGGTCAGAAGAGGGCATCAGATTGCCCTGGAACTGGAGTTAAAGACAGTTTCAGCCGCCATGTGGGTGCTGGGGATTGAACCTGAGTCCTCTGCAAGAGCAGTCGGCGCTCTTAACCACTAGGCCATCTCTCCAGCCCAGAGCGGTCAGCACTCTTAACCACTAGGCCATCTCTCTAGCCCCTCTGAGATATTTTCTAACATGACACAGTAGATTCCTAACTTGGCACAGTAGGTCTCTCACCTAGCTCTCTGGTAATAAGCTATTTCATTTTCTCTTCTTTAGATTACAGTTTCCTGTTGGGGGTGTTTAAAACCACACAGCTCAGATAAATGAGGTTTGTTTTGTTGTTAAGGTCAGTTGAGGTTCTGATCCTTAGGGGGTCACTCAGGCCTTGTGCCTGGCTCTCTTCACCAGTTCCATCTATGTGAGGACAAAGTCAGGCCTTGCTTGACCAGAGCTTCCCTTTGAAGTGTGAGGAGTCTCTCCTCTATATGGGCTTTCCTCCCTTGACTGGACACTGGCCAGATGAAGTCCTTTTTAAGTGACTCTCCAAGACCTTCCTGGCCCAGGACGACTGGTGACTCTTGCCACAGGACATTTATAAAATTGCGGATGCAGGACCCTAGGACCCAAGTCGACCTCAGAGGGTAGGGGCCAAAATATTGTCCCTTCAAATCTCTCTTACCAAATCAGATTAAAGCTCTAAGTGTGGTTGCTAAACCTCCAAGAGGATCATTTGAGTTAATTTGGTACTTTAATTACCATATAACTCCTAAGTAAAGCTTGAACATTGACTTAAGCACTATTAATAAATTCTTAATTGCTCTGGCAAAATATTCTAACTAATAATAAAAGCTCATGGTAGGAGCCTGGAGGTAGTGGCTGCAGCACAGGCTAGGAAAGGATGCTACTTACTGGCTTGTGTTACTGGCTCATGTTCAGCCCATTATATACAATATAGAAATAACTGGCCCAGAATGGCATCGCCCACAATGGGCACAGGCCAGTCCAATGAAGGCAATTATTGAGGTTTCTCAGTTCAGGTGTACCAAGTTGACATTAACCTATGCAGCAAGTCCTACAATTTGTTCTTTAAGGTCTATGAAGGTCATTTAGGTACTCAAAGTACAATGATTTAAACCATGAAAGGTAAAAAGTTCTAACATAGCCCATGAAACAAACCCAAAATAATAAAGAGGTTAAAACCAGTATCTTCTCAAATGAAGGCCATGTCACTTGTCCCCAGATTTTGAATTATAGCTTTGAAAAGGAAAAGGAAAGGGGGGGCATTGTCACCAGCAGCAGGCAGGAAATACTTAGGGCTCACCCAAATTGGTTACATTCAGACTGTCCGTGTGGTCACCAGAAGTAAAACCTTATTTCTCTTAAAAATATTAAAAGTAACATGTGCAAAGTATGACAGATATATAAAATAATTTTAGTATGCATGGTGTGATGGTTAATCCTGGGTGTCAACTTGACTGGACTAAGGGACAAATAAGAGAAAAAGGGTCTTCTGATTGGACCGCCTCAACCCGGATGGCCCACCCCAAATGTGGGCGTTACCTTCTGCCAGCAGGCAGTATTTAAGGCCATGGCGGAAAGAGCTGGTCCCTTTTTTTCTCCTGCAGCTTGCCTCTCTCATCTGGTGAGTTTGTCTTGCTGCTGTGATCAACCTTTCGGATCCCAGCATGTACTGAGACCGGCACTGGATTGGGACTACTGAGACATTTAGCCTTGTGGACTGAGCAGTTCCCTGGATTCTCGTCTCAGCCTTTCCAGTGTGGTGCAGCTACTGTTGGAATCCTTGAACTCTGTCATGTGAGCAAATCAATAAATTGCATATAGCTATATATATGTTCATCCTGTTGCTTCTGTTTCTTTAGAGAACCCTGACTAGAACAGAAATTGGTACCAGAAGAGTGGGGTATTGCTGTGACAGACCTGACCTTGGTGTTCTGGGGAAGGATTGTGGAGGCATTTGGAACTTTGGGCTGGGAAGATCATTGAATGCCTAAAGATTGTTGCTGTGGAGCTTGGAGCAGTTTTGCTGAAGGATTTGTAGAAGATGGAGGCCTGGCTTGTGAAGTTTCTAGTTTTAAAGGGGAACAGAGATCATCAGGACTGTGTGCTCTGTGGGTTCTGGTCAGCTGGGGCTGAAAAATCAGCTGTAAGTAACAAGAGACCAGAACCTGAAGTGAAAGCTTTGTTGTACTGGGACAATTGATGCTGGTTAGCTGGGGCTGAAAAATCAGCTGTAAGTAAAAAGAGACCAGCATCACTGTGGTGAAATCTTCTGGGAAGAATTTCTTCAGGGTCAGCACACAGAAGCTGTGTTCCAGAACAGGCCTGAGCCTCTTTCTCAAGCCAGAGCAGGACTTGGTAATGTGTAAGAGTCTCCTATATGGTTCTAGTGTTGAAATTTGAGGGGGTCACAGAGAGCAGCCGAGGCTTGGCACTGTGAGAGGTCAGGAAAGACCATTGGTGGAAGTGCACCTCGGTTGCAGGGAAGACCCCAGGATTGCAGGGGTCATGGAGAAAAGCTGAGGCTTTGCACCAGGAGAGGACAGAAGAAACCATTGGTGAACGTGCTGCCTCAGTTTCAGTGGTGGCCCCAGATTTTTGGAGATGCCGGAACCCTGGGACGACCACCAAGAGCAGCGGCAGGTGTAGAATGGAGTTGGCCTGAGCCTGCGAGATGAGCTGTGTGTGCCACAGACGGCAGAGTCGGAGAGGGGGAGCTGCTGAAACCCTTTGGAGCCCAGAAGATTGTGAGTGAATCCCAGGTGTCCAGCCTTGAGCTACTTGCTGGACTTAGGTTTTGTTTGAGAGTGCCTGATTCTTCCCTTTGAAATAAGACAGTGCTTGTTTTGGATTTTACAGCAGCCCACAGTTAAGAGACTTTTAAAAGACTGGACTTTTAAGCGTTTGGATATTTTAAGGACTGTGGGGCTTTTAAGGTTGTACTGTCTTAGGTTGTGATTAGTGTGAACATCATACTTTGGGGATAAGAACTGGAAAGGTG
>VZQC01004854.1:4042991-4115686 GCA_009823505.1 Rhizomys pruinosus
GGCTGAGAAAGAAAAGATACAGGTTTGCATTGAGTAGGATGTACCAAAAAGTGGCAACGGAAAGGCTGACCCGTCTGAACATTCAAAGGAAGAAAAGCCTCAGATTGCCATAAACATCGAACCCCTCTGTGGATCCTACATGTAACAACTAGTTATAATGAGTCCTAATGAAACTTACCTTCTAGGTGCCACAAAGGTTCTGATATGAGAGACTTCCTTGCCTTCCCACCCATAGAACAAGGAGAAATATGACAATGATGAGGTCGCTCCCCAACTGTAAATTGGAGACAACTATTGTAGAGGTAATCTCTTATAAAACCGGTAAAACTGCTTTCTTTAATTGACTACTAGACATGGGAACTGTGGAAGGGATTACTCTCTGTTCAGAACCAAATATAATACTAAAGTCCTAGGGCTATGCACTCAGGCAAAATATATTAATACAGGAGCTCTGACATCAGCAATGGATTGTTCTACCAGGTGGATGTTGGCCAGGGGATCCAAGGCCCCACAAAAGGTAAGGGCTCCTTGCCTCTAAGTTGGGATACCTACAGGAGGAGAGGCAATAAGACCCTGCTGCCGAAGACCTGACGTTAACATGGGAGGGATGTATTGAGACCACACATGCAAGTGTACAGATGGCCTCTGGAATGCCAGAGAGTGTTACCAAAGGCCACTAAACCAATAAAGCAAATACGGGTCTCCCTGAGTCAAGCAAGACTCCACCGTCAGCACCAGCTACACCTCACCTGCCTGGAAATACTGTGCAGCAGAGGCAGCCATGTGCCTGTATATCCCAAATCTAATTGGCTATTGGCTCTCTCCTTGGAGGAATAACCCATGGCTGATGCCACAAGCCTACATCCTCTACAGGTTAGGAGATGTTATATAGTGTCCTTTTTACCTGTCACAACAAACCTCCTCAGCCTTTTTGCTTATGAAAAGAAACCAGTGAATCTTCTAAGAATAATAAAAGGGAATGTTTAACAGTTTTAGCTCACATGACAGTTTACCTGTGAATCATCAACTTGATATGCATTAGCATTATATGCAAGCCTATTCATTTAAACAGTTCCATAAAACAAATATGTTTAACTAGTTTTAAACCTAAAACTTTAACACCTTGATGAAAACTCTAAATTAGGGATGAAATCTTAAATCAGAGTAAAATATGACTCTTAAGTTTATAGCAGTCAACATAACAACACTTTAACCTTCACAGTTTACACAGTACTGAGGTCGTCTAGCTGTGAGGTAAATTTTCCTATTTTTAATTTAGGATTAAATTGGGTCAGTTATTTGTTTCTGACTCAGAAATTCTACAGTAATATTTTTTATGTTTTTAAAACCAGCTGGGTAGATTTTCGTACACACATGCTTTAACCAAGGTTCTACTCATGCAGCAGCCTGCTGCTCACAGCTACTGCCAGGCACCCTACTGGGTCATTAAAGACAAAGGTGGTCACCTTCCCAGATAAACCTGCTAGAGTCTGGATCCAGAGTCTAGTGCAGGGTCCTTGAGCCCAAAAATCATTAGGAAAATCACCTAGACATCTGGGGATAGATGTAGGTCTTCTGGAGAGATGTCTCTAAACCCAAAAACTGGCTTGTGGCTTACACTGTCTCTCTCCCTTATTCCATCAGTAAAAACAGCACGATTCCAATCCCTTGTTCAGGCTTTCCATACCTTCTCTGCCTAGAAGACATCTCAACACCTTCTCCAGTACAGGGACAATAAGCCCCAGTCATCTCAAACACTCACATTTATCTTGCCCACATGCCTCTTACTGACTCCAATATGCTTGATGCATCTTTTTACTCAAAAAACAACTTTCACTCACAGCTAAGGCCCAGCCCACTGACTGGATGGGATTGGAAACAAGGCAGGGACCTGCCCAATGCCAAGAACTATTTCAATGGAGACAGCTGCCTGGTATTTATGTTCTCTAACCCTGTGTTATTTACTTCAGGTGGAAAATTACCAATAGTCACATGTGTAATTTACATGCATGTGAGAATTACCAGCACTCACATACGTGCTTTTTTTTTTTTTTTTTTTTGTCTTTTTGAGACTGGGTCTCCCTTTAGTCTCAGCTTGCCTGGAACTTGCTCTGTAGACCAGGCTGGCCTTGAGCTTACAAAGAACTGCCTGCCTCTGCCTCCAAGGACTGGGATTAAAGGTGTGTGTCACCACACCCCATCCCAAGGGGCAACAAAACTGCCCCACCCAAAACAAAAGCCAGTTTAAGAATTCATTTCCAGCCCTGAATCTGGTCCAAAGAGGTCTCAAAAAAAATAGATAATTCCAAAGCAAGCAAGTTACCTTTTTGAAAACAAACACAACCCCAAAATGTCATCTTGGAAAATAGGATCCTTAAACAGTCAACTCAGAGGTTATTTCTATAAAAATTTCCACCTGTTGTGAAACACTTGATAGACTCAGAGACAATAAATTTAGAGATGTCTATAGCATCAAAATTTTAGGCCTTTAAATGTATTTTTGAATATCAATGTTTAAAGTTTGCACATGTGTATCTAGTCTGGCATGCCAAAATGAGTGACTCTGTGCACATAAAGGATTGAAACTTGAAGTGGCCACTTAGTTTGACAGAACCAACATGAGACAATTATAATGACCATACAACCACACACAAAAACTTAGACATGTGCTTAGACACACGGAAGTTGCTTCCGTTAGTCACCAGAGCAGCTACCTTCCTTGTAGTATAAACAGAATCAGTTTGGGGAGTTGGAATTGGAGAAGGGAAGGGTTAGGAAGAAGCAGTCTGTCCCAAAACGTCTGTCACGGTCTGATAACCACAAAGAACAATCAACACAAGACACAAAATAGACAAATCAACATTCAGGTTGTGGCATGACCAAAGACACAGAAAAATCCAAGCGCTTGGTTTTGGCTGGGCAGGCACTTCATTTGCCTCTGAACAAAAAAATTATTCTGTTGGGCAGGCACCTCATCCACCCCTGGGTCAGAAACGGCTTTTTCTAACCCACTGGTGTATCCTCCTTAGGTCACTATAGCCTCAAGGTCTGATAAAACAAAGAGCACAGAGAAGAGAGGACAAGACTGAGACACTTACCGGCCGTATTAGATTCTTTGGATCGGGGTCCTGAGGGTCTGGGGGATCCTGGATGAGCCACCATATGTTATGCCCAGATCACTGGGACCCCCAAAAGACTACCAGGACATGTGGCTCTGATGTAAATGCAAAGAGTCTTTAATTCAAGCTGAGCTTGGACCACCAGCATTCTAATAGCAGGCTGGGAGAAGCGGTCCCGAAGCTTGGTGGGGGAGGGTCTTTTAAAAGAAAAAACTGCAAACTTGGAATTTTCCAGTTTGGCATTTTGTTATTGATTCATAGGGACTGAGGAAGCATGATTTTTAGGCTGATAGGTCGGGGCCACCTGGCAGCTCTGGTGGCACATTGGGGGGGGCGGGGAGATTTTACTCAGAGTATATCCTGGTGGAAGAGCAAACATGTTTAACCTTCAGTCTTTCCCTGTTAGTTATTTTCAACAAACAACCTTTGGTCCTTCCTTGTTAGCTATTGAGATATTCTGTGGTTTCTCCTGGGATCTGAGGATGGGGGGCTGTTTTTGGATGGTGTATTTCCACAAAATAGAAAAATGGAGTCTATCTTGTTCCCTTATAACTGGTCCTCTTTACAGCCCCAGCTTGCTCTGTAGATCAGGGTGGCCTTGAACTCAGAGAGAACCACATGCCTCTGCCTCCTGAGTGCTGGGGTTAAAGCTGTATGTCACCATGCCCAGCCTATAGCCCTGGCTGGCCTGACATGCACTATGTTGTTAGGGGAAACTGAGGCATGGGGCACCAAGAGTCTCATGTGGAGAAATCTGGAAAGTTCTTTTCATACCAGCGGACTCAAGTGCAGTTTCCTCCCAAAGACCTCAAGCCCCATGTTGAACCCCTTCAGAGTTTCCACAGGTCTCACACATTGTTATACACTGGTGTATTTACAGCCTGTGCGGTCACCAGCTCAGGTGCTCAGTGCCTAAGATCAAAGAAAGGAAATTCCTTCTGCAGACATGTTTGCGGAGGTAGATGTTTAGTGCTAGAGTTAAATATTTTTTAACAGAGATTATTGCAGTCACTTTAGCAAGCAAGACAATTGCAAACAGATGTCCCACTAGATAACTGTGATTCTTTCTTTCTTTCTTTCTTTTTTTCTTTCTTTCTTTCTTTCTTTCTTTCTTTCTTTCTTTCTTTCTTTCTTTCTTTCTTTCTTTCTTTCTTTCTCTTTCTTTCTTTCTTTCTTTCTTTCTTTCTTTCCTTCTGTCCTTCTTTCCTTCTTTCCTTCTTTCCTTCTTTCCTTCTTTCCTTCCTTCTTTCCTTCCTTCCTTTCTTTCTTCCTTCCTTTCTCTCTCTCTTTCTCTTTCTCTCATTCTCTCTTTCCTTCCTTCTTTCCTTCCTTCCTTCTTTCCTTCTTTCCTTCCTTCCTTTATTTCTCTCTTTCTCTCTTTCTTTCTTGAGACAGGGTCTCTCTGTGGCCCCAGCTGGCCTGGAACTCACTATGTAGACCAGGCTGGCCTTGAAGGCAGATATCCTCCTGCCTGTGCATCCCAAGTGCTGTGATTAAAGGTGTATACCACAACACCCTGAATAGCTTTCTCCATTTTAGTTTTTTGACTCCTTTTCCAACACAAATTTTAGTAAGCATTCATAAAACTATTGCAAGATGAGTACTGTTTTAAAGTCTAAAATCAGTCATAAAACAATATACGCACACGTGTTAAATGCATCGGTATATTTCTTTTTTCTATCAGTGTAGACCAGGATGACTTCAACTGAGTGCTGGGATCACACAGTGTGTGCTACCATGTCTCTGAAGGCTTTTTTTTTTTTTAAATAAACATGGGCTCAGAAATCAAACTCAAACACTTCACTGATTGAGGCATCTATCCAACTCTCATTCTTGAGTTCTTTAACAAGCTTGGGCTCTCTTTGCAGCTCGGCCATACCCATGTACCCATACTAACACCTGTTGTTCTAGTTTGCTCACAATTGTTGTGACAAAACACTCTGACCAAAACCAATTTAGAGAGGAAAGATTTATTTGGCTTACAGCACAGTTCATCATCAAGGGAAGCCAAGGCAGAAACTCAGAGCAGGAACTTGGAGGCAGGAGTTGAAGTACAAACCATGCAAGAATACTGCATACTGGCCTGTTCCCTAGGCCTGTGCTCAGCCTGCTGCCTTATACAACCTGCCCAGGTGTAGCACCACCCACAATGGTCTGGGCCATACCACATCACTCAACAATCAAGAAAATACCCCACAGGCATGACCACAGCCCAGTGCAATGAAGACATTTCCTCAACTGGGATTCCTTTTAACCAGGTGTGTTAAGTTGACAATTAAAGTTATCCAGAACACTTTGTAGATGCTCAGTGGGGTGGGGTGGGCTTTATGCTTTTTATTCATGGCCCTGGGCCTAGTGCCTTCAGGAGTAGCTGATCCTTAACAGGTGCTCAGACAACAATCACTGTGCAAATAAACAGAATCCAACTGCCTGCATCTGAACACTGACTAGCCTTGTGGCCTTAAACTTGCTCAGTTTCCTCCCCTGGAAAATGAAGATAACAATCAGACCTGCTTTGAGATGACTAGGATTAGGGTGCTCTATTTAAAGCTCAGGGAACCTTGCTTGACATATAATGAGTGTTGAGTAACTGCCAGGTATTATTAGGATCATGGTGACTATTATAACTGAAGAAGTGCCATGCTTCCTGCAGCCTCTGAGATCTTCAGGAATACAGAGACAATTTCATATGGAGTCAGAGCTTCAGGTTAGAAGTCCTGGTGGCCACTATCACAAATGTGCCTGCTCTGCCACTGGCTGGCATAGATGTAGTTTTATCTAGAATCGTCTGTTCTGTGAACTCAGTGGGATGACTTTGGAAAGCATATGCAAATGTATGGAAATCACATACACATTCACATAAAAATAGACCGTGAGTACCTCCTCCACATTTACTAGAAAGAATCCAGGTGGCTTTATACTGTGCCACCCTCTCTTTGTCAGGGCTCCCGTCTGTCCTCTCTGAAAGACACACCTGGAGGAGAGAGGTGTGCACGTGGGCGAGGATGCCTGAGAGTGAGTCTGGAGGGTGGAGGAGGCTGCTGATGACAGCAGTAAGATAGGAGTGGCAGATGCCAGAGCTAACACTTAAGGCTATGGGCCAGGGAGAAGGCTGATTGGGTAAAGGGGCTTGTGGCTAAGCCTGGTGACCCTGGGACCCACACAGTGGAAGAACTGACCCTGCATGCTTTCCTCTGATCTGTACTTGCAGTCCTCAGCGCTCACACACCCACATCCACACACACATCCACACAGACATGTTCTTGCAAAATAAACACATAACATGCAATAATATCGGCAACTTTGGGATGTGAAGTACACGTGGCTGAGACTTCTGTCACCCACTGGTAGCAGGGTTGACTTGGCTACTCTTGCTGGCTAGGCAGGCATTTCCCCCCTCCCCCCGCCCCCATGGGCATCTCTCCTGAGTGCCCCATGGAAGAGAACAACCTTCCTCGGGAAAGTTCTTTGGCCAAGGGTATTTCAGTTTCTGTACTCCCTGGCTGGAACCCCCAAGCAAACGCTCAACTTCCAGTTCAAGCCAACCTTCTAGGAAGCCCTCTGTCCAATCCATGTTCACCAAGTGACATTCTGTTGTGACATCACATGGAGGTGAGGAGGCCCTAAGAGCTTCAGCATGAGCTTAGGAAATATGCTCCTGAGATTGACATGTCATATTTCCCTGGTCTATCAGGCTGAACTGCCCCTGAACCATTTGAGGCTTGGTTTTTGTGAGTGGCCCAGATGAGACAGGGTCTCTCACTGAATTTGGAGTTCACTGATTGGCTAGGCTGGGTGACCAGCGAGCTCCAAAAGCCTTCCTGTCTCTGCTTCCCAGTACCAGGGTTACATATATGTGTCTCTATGCCTGGGTTGTATATGGATGCTGGGGATCCAAACTCAGGCAAGTCCACATAGTTACATGGCAGGTGCTTTACCCACCGAAACATGTCCCCAGCCTCGGCTCTGCTGTCCTATGGAAGGTGAAGTTGAGGGGAGGCTATGAGCAAGCACAGGTCTCTGGAGGCCACTCGGTGGTCTGCAGGGTTGCTGAGCCCTTCAGATCATGCAGTAGCATAGCATGTGATTTCCAAAGAGGTTCAGTCTTCAAGTACTTTGTCCAATTATCATTCTGGACAGCAGGCTCATTTGTTCCTATAGGCAGGCACTTGTTCATTCATTCGGCAAAGATGCAGAGAGCGCATCTTGAGCTCCACTCTCTGCAGGGTTCCAGGATGTAAGGACAGAGAGGACACTGTCGTCTTTGTTCACAAAAGCCTTTTCTTGCTGTCCTTGCTCTCTCTTCTCACCCCAGAACTCTGTAACCATTCAGAACTGGAGATAAACATATCACTCAGAAACACCGTGCCCGGTACACAAGGGCAGGCCTGGCAGCCTGGACTGCAAGAGATATGGAAGAGGAAAGATCTGGCTGTCCCTGGGAAGGTCAAGGTAACACAGGGGAATGCATCATGTCTCCAAGGGTGAGCAGAGGCCTGCCAGGTGGACTGGCAGAAGGGACGCCGTGTGTCAGGGCACAGAAGCATGAAGCCGCGCGGCGCGGCTGTGTATTCCAGTTGGGAATAGTGGGAAACGGTGTCAAGATGGACCTTTCCCTGGTCACCCTGGCACAGGCATCCTTGGCTGGCATAAACACGGGTGGCATTGTGAGCTGGAGGTGCTTGCTGGTCAGTTTGAGTTGTTTGTCCTCTGCTGTTGCTCATGTCTTGTCACTTCAAGGAGACTGAGTCACTTGAGAACACAGGTTGACTGCTTGTCTGTCATCTGTCTGTCTTCTCTGCCCCCAGGGATCTAGCTCAATGCCTTTGTTTTTTCTCTATCAAGCAGGCAAGAGACAGAGTTTGTTGGAGATGTAGGAATGGCTAGGAATGTTCCTACCTTCAGGCTGTGCCTCCTTATTGAGCACCCTTCTGGCACCCCATAGATGAGAGTCTACATTATTGGTATCTTTTTAAAGGCTCAGCTTCACCTACAAGTATATAACGAGACCCCATTTTACATTGAAGCAATGGAGGACTGGAGATGGGGTCTTGCTTGTAGAACAGAAGCACCTTAGAAATGCTAGCTTTGGGGCTGGGAAGGTGGCTCAGTGGCTAAAGTGCTTACTGTGCAAGCATGAGGAACTGAGTTTGGGTTCCCAGCATTCATGTAACCAGACGTAGAGGGCTCCCAGGGGCTTGCAGCCCAGCTACTCTAAACAAAATGGTGAGCTCCTGGCTCAGCCAGAGACCCTGTCTCAAAACTCCAAGGTAGAGGGCAACAGAGGAAGATACCTGAAGTCAACCTCTCTAGACTGCAAATGTGTGCCTAGATGAGCACAGCCCACATATAGGAGTGTATACACAACACACACACACACACACACACACACACACACACACACACACACTCTACATGCTGGCTCAGAATGCAGACCAACTGGTCCAAACTGGTGCTTTGAGTCCAACACTACCCAAGCTTACCACTCCTATTTCAGTGCTCTTAGTAAAGCAGTATGACTAAGTCCTGAGCTCCCACAAAGCTCTGGTCAGTCCTTGTGGCTCCTCCCGAAGCTGTGGGCTCCCGAGATGGGGCTGGGGCTGGGGCTGCTCCATCTGTGTGCCTTGCATCTAACACATCACTTGTTTTCCCAGTAGGGTGAACCAAAGGGACCAGGATAATTTTGGAAAGACCAGTTTCCTTAAGCAAATGTAGATTACAGTTCGAGGCAAACTGGGAGGAGGGTCTGAGGAGGGCTTGAGGGAGGACCATTGAGAGAGGGTGGTTGGGTGGAGCCATGGAGCTCTGCCTGCTCTTGATGGGCTGAGCGGGAGCTAGAACGGTGTTTGGAGGAGCCCAAATTCCCAAGCCGGGGGTGGGCGGTGTTTTCCAGTGGTGGCCCGGATGTGAGCATGGCCAGGGGGAGGCTTGATGCCTGCCTTTGCTTCTTGCCAGCGAGGGCCCGTGTCTTGCTGTCTGCTGCCATCCACCCTGGCCATCAGAAGAAGCTTTGGCTTCTTTGGCTTTCCAACAGGGACTACCACACCAACTGCTCTCCAGGAATCCTCTAGGCCTTCAGTGCCAGGTTGACATTGCTCAGGCATCCGACCTCCTGGACTGAGCAGGCACCAGGCTCTCAGCTTCTCCAGGGTGAAGACAGATGTGATTGGGCTGTCCAGCCCCTGTCATGTAAGCCTCTAACAAATACCTTTTGTAACTATCTTTAGTCTATGGTCCTGTTTCTCAGAGACCAGATCCTTTTCTGGCCTAACACAGTGTCCCATTTCCATTTTAATGGAATTTAGAATGAAGAAGTAAATAGTCAATGAGGCCATGTCCATTGATAGCAAGCTCTCTGACAGAGGGAAGTCAAGGGAAGCTTGCGTTGATGGGGAAGCCAGGAAGTTAGGGAAGGAAGGTCAGCAGAGGAGTGGACATTTGAACTGAGAAAACCCAATGACAGAATGGAACCAATCAAGCCAAGAGGTAAGGGGAAGGTTGGCTGAGCAGAGGGTATAGGTAGGGCAAAGATGCTGCAATAGAAACTAACTGGAAATATGGGCTACAGGAAGACCAGCCTGGCCAGAGGTTAGTGAGCCACAGGCAAAGAAAGAGTCACAAATGTGGTGAAAAAGGGACAAACCTGCAAAGCTTGATGGGATTTTATTCCAAGTGCCATTTTGTATTAGTTAGCTACTGCTAACAAATTACAGGTCCAGGCTGGAGAAATGGCTCAGCAGTTAAACAACTGCTCTTGCAGAGGACCCGGGTTTGATTCCCAGCACCCAAATGGTGGCAAAGAACTGTCTTTAAGCCGGGCATGGTGGTGCACACCTTTAATCCTAGAACTCAGGAGGCAGAGGCAGAGGCAGGCAGATCTCTGTGAGTTCAGGGCCAGCCTGGTCTACAGAGTGAGTTCCAGGCCAGCTGGGGCTACAGGGAGACCCTGCCTCAAAAAAAAAACAAAGTAAAAGAAAAAAAGAGTCAACCCCCCCACCACAAACAAACAAACAAACAAACAAACAAACTACCTAAAAAAAATTACATGTCCACTCCATTTAACAACTTAAAACTCAAGGCATCATTTTATCTCAGTTACTCTGGGTGAGAAACTACTTTGGATGTCTCACAGGGAACAGATGAGGCGCTGGCTAGCCTGCGATCAGCATCACACTGAGCTGGAGAAGGGCTCTACTTTAAGCTCCTGTGGATGTTGGCCAGGCTAGGGTCCTCATGGGTCACTGTCTGATCTTTGCTATGTGGACAACTCCAGCCTAGCAGCTTGCTCTATCAAACCATGCAAGCCAAGGAGGTGACAGTCTGCTGGCATGGTAGAAGCCACCACCCTTTGTTACTGGAACCACAGTCCCCACCCCACCTCAAGGAAACTTGGAGGTGAAATTCCAGGGTCATTTTAGAGGTCTTCCTGACATACTCAGGAACCCATCAGAGATGTCTGGGCGGGGAAGTGACATAGTCTGATGTATGTATTCAGTGGTCACTCTGGGTTCCTTGAATGTTGGTAGTACAAGTGGGGGTTGGGCAGGAGTGGACATCAGATGGCCAGTTAGGGAGCTGCATATTTAGGAGAAGGAGATAATGGAGAAGGGGTTGTACCAGTGGATAGGCAAGGGCCGTAAGTGAGGTGGAAGTGGGGATGATGCCTAGGCTTGCTGGGACACACGCCTCCTGCTGGTGAGATCAGGGAGTCTGGGATTCCCGCTTTTCTCCTGGAACACACTAAGTGTTCCACTCTCCTCTGGCCCTACCCTTGGCCGCACATTTGATGGATGGTTGACTGGCATTAGGAGCACTAGGCAGGAGCCAAGACGAGGGCTAGCAAGATGGTTCAGTGGGTAAAGGGGCTTGCTGCCAAACCTAATGTACTGGGTTTAATTCCCTGGACCCACATAGTGGAAGGAGAAAATTGACTCCCCAAAGTTGTCCTCTGCCTCACATGGGCACAGTAGGGCACACATCCCCTCCCCACACAAATAAATGAATAAATAGATATAATAAAAATTAGGAAAAAGAATTTAGGATAGCTCAGGGGTTAAGAGTACTGGCTGGTTTTGCAGAGGACCTAGGTTCAGTTCGCAGCACCCACATGGTGGCTGACAACCATCCATAATGCCAGTTCCAGGGCATCTGATGCTCTTTTTACCCCGCAGGCATTGCGTGACATGGGTACACTTACATACATGCAGGCAATACTCTCATACACACAAAATGAAATAATAAAATATTTTTAAAAGAAAAAACTGATTTACACAAGCCAGGAGTTGCAATGAATGCACATAATTATAGCACTTAGAAGGCCAAGACTTTGAGTTTGAGGCTAGCCTGGGCTACATGGTTGAGTTCAGACCAGACCAGTTAGAGCTGCATAGCAATACCCTATAAAAAGCTCAGTGTTAGAGTGCTCATATGCACAAGACCTTGATTTCAATTCCAAAAGAGCAAAAAGAATTTATCTGCTACAGGTATAAAGGTCAATAAACCAGGACAGATTATCATTTTTTTATGCGACTGTGTTGACAATTTCACTGCCAAGCACTTGGAGCTTTTTATTTAATCCTCATAGAACTCCAAAATTGGAGGCCTTCATTTTATCCCATTTCAGAGGTAGACAAACTGAGGCTCAGAGAGAGCAAGTAAATTGCCCAAGGTGACATAGTCCAGATTTAACCCAGGTCTGACTCCAAACCCATGTTCCCTGCTTCCACTATCACCTTGCCTCCTGACTAGGTCCGTTACAGAAGAGAAACAGAGGCAGGTGTTTTTTCTATGCACACACACACACACACACACACACACACACACTCCTAGAGCAGGCTCAGCTCTTAGCAGTGTGAGCATGTGGCTCCCTCTGGTGGTGGTGGTGAGAAAGTGCAGGAGGATTTGAGTTAAGCCTTTAAATAGGGGACACACAGAGACACAGGAAGGGGCAGTGCCTCTTCTGAGTCAAGCTGCTCTAGGGAAAGGGCTAGAGTGTGTCCTCTCTGGGGACCCAGAGGGTGTCCTCCTGCCTGCTGCCCAGGCAGCCAGGCACGGATCAAAGTGATTCACACCAGTAATCCGAATGACATCACCAGGCACCAGCGACATCGTTATCATTCCAACGGTAGCCTTTGACACTCTGGCATCATCTTGTACAAGTCAAGGCTTAGGACTTTAGCTAATTGAGATGTCTGCTGGATTGGTTTTGCTCTCAAGATCCAGACCCCACCTGGGGGATTTCCAGGGGACTTGCATGCACACAGCTCCCTAGACTCTACCTCCTAGATGAGACTAAGATCAGACAGGAAGAGGGAGGGGTGAGGATGTGAGAGGTGCGAGAGGGAGGGTGAGGACCTTACGTTTTAAAAGTATTTTTATTACATTCTTTTACCCTGTGTGTGTGTGTGTGTGTGTGTGTGTGTGTATGCGTGTGCACACGCATGCCAGCCTGCCTGGAGGTCAGAGGCCAACTTGCAGGACTGGTCTCTTTTCACCATGTGAGGTCTTCAGGGTTGGCAGCAAATTCCTTTAAGCACTGAGTCCTCTCCCTGGCTTCACCCTGAGCTGTGTAGAGCTTCCATCTGAGATACCCTGAGTACTTTACAGCTCTAAGCCCCTTATACAGGAAGCACCATGTGCTGCCTCAGAAAATAACACGGGTGTGCTGCTGACCTCTAGAAGTTTCTCCAGGTCTCTTCACCTGCACTTTGTTCTGTCATCCTAGGAGTCTCCTTCTGAGAGGGAGCAGGGCTGGGGGTGTGTGGCGCAGGTGGGGATCTACAGTGTCTTCTTTCTATTTCCAGCTACAGTCCCTGACTAACTGGGTGACCTTGCTGAGGTCATGGCTATTCAATTCTCATAAAGGGGGAAAAAATCAGGCAGCAAAGCTTGCATTTTCCCAAGGAAGGAGAGCCCTACAATATGGGGGACTTCCTGGTCCCCAGGAGCCCCAGCTCTGCCTGATCCTGTTGATACAATGAGAAAACAACTTAGATTAGGATCTGAGGGACTTTAGGGAGATGCTCAAAGCAAAAATGCAAGAAATTCCTTCCTCAGGGAGATTTGTGGCCACTTCCCCATGTAGTGTGACTTCTTCAACATTTTTCAAATCACGTTTCCACACAAATAATTCCCCTCATGGCCTCTTGCTGTCTGTGCAAGGGGAAAGGCAAGTATTTTCTTCCTCGTTTCAGGATGAGGGAATTAAGGCCAGGAGAGGCATTTCTCAGCTGTTTCATTTCCAGAAGCCTCTTGTGTTGTTTTGCTACAAGGCACGGGGCCCTTTTTGCAAGATTTTATTGGCTAAATACTGTGCATGTATTAGGTAGAAATTCACTGTTTCATTGATCAAGTCACCCATGAGTGCCAGTACAAAAGCTCCACTTTTAGGCACCAAGTTTACTGCCAAGAATTGCTGTCTTTATTCTGGGTGACCTTTTAGATAAAAACCCACTTTTCACCAGATTGAAATTTGAAGAGCTGATCTTTAAGAGACAAAGGCTGAGTCTCCAAAAAGACCGAATGACCTGCCCTGTAATCCTGTGGTCAGTGGTAGGACGAGGACCAGACACCAGACACCAGGGGAAGGGTAGGTAACTGACCACAGGGTACGGATGCAGCTAGCCACACCCCTTCTTTGGCTGGAAGGCTCCTGTGCAGAATCAGACTTTCAGGCACACAGAAGACAAACCTGCGGCTGTCACCAAGCAAAATGATGCTCCAGGCTCAAACAGAGACTGGGTGTCCCTCAGCCATGGTATGAAGCAGCCAGAAGGAGGCTGGGGTTGAAAGGGACAACAGCTCTTTTGGGGGTGCTTCCGCAGAGTTGGGGGTGGTGGCAGTGTGTTTATTCTGTCATTTGCCTGCACCTTGACTGGCTCTTTTGACATCACCAGTGCAGCTCAGGCACTCTTACCCACACCAGGTCCTTCCTCCCAGAACCACCTCTTCAAGAGGACGAGACCAGAAAGGTGGGGCCGGGCAACCCCTGAAGCTGGGGGTCCTGGGAGAGTGGGTACATAACTAGGGACTGCAGGTCTCAACTTGGTGGCTTGGATGTGTGCAGGGGACGAAGGGGCCCAGCCCCTCGCAGAAAGCCTGATACGCTCTCCTCTTGGACCCTTGGCTTTATCCCAGAGGCTCAGTTGCCTGATCCCAGGGCTCAGAGGCACCAACTGGCTGTACCTTTGGAAAATACCCAGGCTTAGCTCTGGGGCTTCTGAATAGCAGTCTGTACCAATCCCAGCAGACTCAGAGGCAAGGGCAAGGGTCCATGGGGGCCTGTGGCTGACAGCTGTTCCCTAGGTTATTTTGAGCCAGAGAGGGAGCTTGTCAGTTCGAGGGTCTTTGGACTAAAATAGTCACAGGCGGGACTTCTCCCAGTGGCTCTGTGGGGGCTTTCCCAAGGGAAAAGTTTCTAAACTGGAGTGGGAAGAGAGAAAGGGAGATGATGTGATGGGAGATCGGGAAACAGTAGGAAGGAAGTCTACCAGTGTCTGTGTCCACCCTCACCTCTGCTGGGCTGGCCTCTGAGCCTTCGAACCTCTCTGGTCACCCTCCCGTACCATCGCAACTAGAGGGGTGGGAAGGGGACTTGATAATTCCGGGACATTGCTTGTGGTCTCCTGAGTCTTCATACCTAATGATGAAATAAGTTACTCCCCATTCCACAGATGGCATTACAGTTCAGGGGGTACAGAAGGCTCTGGTCCCAGCTCACCCAACTCCCTCCCAACCCCCACCTCCAGGCCCTCTTGGTTGGGACTTGCTCAGAGCCACAGCAGGTCTGTGCTCCGATGATAGCCAGTTCCATATCAAGCTCAGGACCAGTATGGAAAACGCTGACTGGCCTTGGCCGTCTTCCGGTCACAGCAGGGCCCTGGCAGAGGCCTGCTTAGCTCACACCCTCCTCCTCCCTGAGATCCGGCAAACGCAGGTGGGAGGAGGGGGGGGGCAAATCACCCTGGAGTCCAGCCCTAACTCAGCTGGGCAGCCCCAGGCTGGTACTTGATAGCCTGCGGGGATTGTCCGGGACACGGAGCTTGAGCGACCTGGGCTTTGCTCCTTAAGTGGGGACCGAGGGTTGTGCGCGGGCGCATGCCCTAGACACGCCCTATGGACATCGCTCCAGGGATCGGTCTCAGAACTTAGTCGTCCAGCGCCGCTGGCCAGGTCTGAGCTACAAGTCCCGTTTCCCGGGCAGAGGGGGTGCACCGGGCTCCCCGCTGGGGTCTCCACCTGTGTTGTCCCGGGATGCTCCAGCGGGTCCGTTTGCTGCGCTAGTGACTCCTGCGCCCAGCGCCCAGCAGCTGCTGCCCACCTCTCCCTCCTCCCTTGCCGTCCGGACACCCCGGGTCGCTCTGTCCCCGCCGCACTCGTCACCCCCGCACGCCCGGCCGCACCCCCCCTCCCCGCCCCGCGCTGCCACCCTCCGGCTCCAGGCGCCCTGCAGCCAGGTCCCTGCTGCGCCTGCCTCACCCCGGAGAGCAGCGTCCTCCCGTGCCCCGGGGCCATGGGTCCCGGCGCTGTCCCCTGCTGCCCCGCGGGCGCCACCGTGGCGCTCAGGCTCGGCAGCCTCCTGCTGCTGCTCGGGCCTGGACGCGCGTGCCCAGCGGGCTGCACCTGCACCGACCCTCACACCGTGGACTGCCGCGATCGCGGGCTGCCCAGCGTGCCGGATCCTTTCCCCCTGGACGTACGCAAGCTGCTGGTGGCCGGCAACCGCATCCAGCAGATTCCCGAGGACTTCTTCATCTTCCACGGGGACCTGGTCTATCTGGACTTCAGGAACAACTCGCTGCGCTCGCTGGAGGAGGGCACATTCAGCGGCTCTGCCAAGCTCGCCTTCCTCGACCTTAGCTACAACAACCTCACCCAGCTGGGCGCCGGCGCCTTCCGCTCGGCGGGGAGGCTGGTCAAGCTGAGCCTGGCCAACAACCGCCTGGCTGGCGTGCACGAAGCCGCCTTCGAGAGCCTGGAGTCGCTGCAGGTTCTGGAACTCAACAACAACAACTTGCGCAGCCTCAACGTGGCGGCCCTGGACTCGCTCCCCGCCTTGCGCACGGTGCGCCTGGACGGGAACCCCTGGCTCTGTGACTGTGACTTCGCCCATCTCTTCTCTTGGATCCAGGAAAACGCGTCCAAACTGCCCAAAGGTGAGCCAGACAGAGGCAAGAAGCCAGGGCCGGGATGGGACGGGATGGGGAGGGCAGGGAGAGGCCAGCACATTCTGGATGCGAGTGGCCTGGGGTTGAGTGCCCTCTAGCAATTCGCCTGGGTGAGAGCCACTGTGGGTGTAAGTTTAACATATTAACTGCCTGACCTTCTTCTGGATTTCTGTTGGCAAAGGGTGTGTGAAAGAACACAGCCAGAATTTGCCGGAGTTTCTTCCACTGCTGCTTCACCTCATTCCAAGTTTAGGTCCTGCCTTTTCTCCCCTCCAGCCTTTGGGCTCTAGAACAGGCGGGTATGGTCCATGTATGGGTTGCTCCCAGTGGTAAACACCATACTGTGTTGGGCCTAACATAGGTCCCAGGACCCAGAGGCGGAGAGGAGCTGGCCAGTTTCCAGGGCTGTCCACAGCCTGGTACCCTACATTTGTACCCCTGCTCCCAGCTCTGCTTGGCTCTTCCGTCCACCTAGGATATCCAATATTCCCAGTGAAGATCAAGGCAGTCTGGGAGATCCAATCAAGTGGTAATGATTTATAGCTGTGCATTTTCAGCTCAGATGTCAAAAAGCAGGACAGAAACCTTGCAGGTGGGCATCTCTCAGGCTTTCCTGCTTCCCCCTTCTGCTGGTGGACACACAAACCCAGTTGGCCCTGGGGGTTAAGTGGCCCTGGGAAGACAGCATGAAGAAAATAAAGTCTGAGCTGAGAAGGAGGGGACCTCAGCATCTATCAGAGTGTATGCTAGGATAGGGGGTCAGTGATATCCCCTTACCTTGGGTGGAGTCCAGCCGTGAGCCTATGAGCACTGGCTAGCACTGACCTCTCAAATCCAGTCATCCCTCCTTCCACTGAGCTCTCAAAGCTTTGGTGAAAGTTGCCTCAACACTGTACCAGGTACCTTGTAAAAGGTGACATCGTCGTCGTCGTGGATTTGGCTTCGGTAGATCTTTTTTCCACCCTCTGAGAACTCAGAAGTGCCATTCCTCTGTGCATGGCATTCCTGTGTCCACCCAGTCATTCCACACCGTCACAGGTACACACGCTGAGCCCTTTGGTCACTCCTGAGTGGGCACTTTCTCTCTGGGGAGGCTTGACCATGTGAGCAGGTCCTAAATGATCCTGCCCTGCAAGGTGCAGCCTCCTCACCCCCAGCTTTGAATGCTGTCCTTGCTGTCCTTTTTCTCCTGCCTGGTTTCCTAGATCGTTCAGAGGAACAGGTGGCAGGGATGTGGTGCCCTCCCTGGGGAGACATCACCTTGCCTTGTTCCTCCCCACCCAGCCCACCGTGGGTCCATAAGCTGCTCCCGTTATCTTCCAGATGAGGGAAGGAGTCTGGGTTTCAGTTCTGCCCTGGGTGGCTGGCACCTCTGGAGCAGGTCTCTTACTGGTTCCCTGTCTCACTCTCCTCATCTCTTGTGTACTTACAGTGGCCTCCAGACCTCCAGGACCCTGAGTCTGAAGTCATAGGCTTGAGTCTTAAGATTCTAAGGACTCTGAGCAGGTTGTGTAAATATTTTTCCTGCTCTCCTTCCTTATGTGTGAAATTGTAGCATGAGGATTGGTGTAGGGCATCTGACCTGGTGGTCGTCAAGATCAGACACAGCAATCAGGGCACACTCCAGTGATGTGGGAGCTGTTGCTCCTTAGTGTCCATCATCCATGGGGGAAAATGGACATCAAGAGGGCATGTAAGGCTGGGAGAGGATGGACAGGCTTTGAGCAGGAGACAGTGTCAGGGCCTTTGAGGACAGGACAGAGGTAAATGGAGGGCTGTCTCATCTATCCAGGAGAGGAGGGAGGCAGCTGGAGGACACCTCCTGGGGCACAGGGCCAAGGGCAGCTCCGGTCTCGCTGCAGCTGCTACAGACTGTAGCCAGAGCAGTGTCCCCAGAGTGAACCAGAATCAGGGAGGGACCCAAGTGCAGGGCACCAGTTCTGATCTGGACTCAGGTTGATGATTCTGGGTGAGACCCTGAGCTCTCTGAGCCTTAGTTTCCCTGCCTCTGAATTCAGAATATGGACTGTGACTGCTGGGAGGGTTAAAAGCCATCCGCTTGGTGACGGACACAGTGGTACCCAGCCTGGGGTAGGTGCCCAGGAGGCAGGTGTTAATCTGCTCTCCTTCCTGTATTACACTTACAATCATTCTAAACTTATTTGGCATATACTAATTATGCACATTTGTGGGAACAGTGTGATAATTTGATATATGCATACAATGTGTAGCTATCAAATAAGGGGAATTAACCATTTCCATTCTTTGTTGTGGGTTTTAAAAATAATACTTATTTAGGGTTTTTAAAGAAATCTGTGTGTGCCTTTTGCCTGCATGTATGTAGGTGCATCACATGCATGCAATGCCCACGAAGGCCAGAAGAAGGTGTCGAGTCCTCTGGAACTGGAGTTACAGATGACTGTTAGTGGCCATGTGGGTGCTGGGAACAGATCTGGGGTCCTCTGTATGAGCAGTCAGTACTCTGAGACATCTCTCCAACCTCTGTTTTGGTCTTTCAAGCTCCTTCTCATTTTTATAATATGAAAAACTGTTGAGGAGATTGAGTTGCCATAGAAGCATGAGGATCTCAATTCTGATCCCTAGCACCCATGTAAAAGTTGGGCATGGTGCTGCATGTCGGGAATCCCAGTGCCTGGGGGATGGGGGGGGGTTCTTCTTTACCTTCTTTTCAGAGCCTATGCCTTTCATACAGGCCAGGACCAAATCTGTAAGACTCAGCTAGGTCACTGAGGTGAGTTTGTTTATGTGTTTGAGATACTGGAGATCTAATGTACTGCCAAGAGCTTGCAAAGAGAATGCTTTATGAGTGAGCAACATCGCCAGCCCTGTGCGGCTTTTCTGTAACCTAGTTTCCTCATCCATAAAATGGAGATGATATACTGCCCACTTTGAGAGGTCATTGGGAAGCTGGGAAGGTGTTATTAATGAAGAGCTTAGGCAGGTAGCTGTCTCACAATACGTGCTATGTAATGATGCTGTCAAATTGCAATAAAGCCATGTATATAAAGCAGCCAAGATCACACAAAAGGAGAAAGAGGATGGGCCAGGACCTCCCAGACCCCTAGCCATTCTGACCGCCTACTTTCTGCCAAACAAAATCAGGCTGCTTTGGGGTCCAAGCTCCAGGCTTTCTAAGCAGATGCTGTGCCTCTTCCTAGGGAGAGCACTTGCAGGCCTGGGGAGAGGATAGCCTCCTCCTGTCTGGCCCTCACATCTCTATGTCCTCCTCCAGCAGGACAGAGTGCTTTCTTCTTGTAACCTTGACTGGCTCTGCCAGCTGCAAAAATGTGTTGTCTGCCAGGTGAGCCTCTCCTTGTAGCCAGACAAGGATGGGAATATTCAGCCCCAAAGAGGCCACCCAGGGGAGGAGGGAAAGGCAAGGAAGGGGAAGACAACATCTTCATTGGATCTGAGGCTTGAGAAGGAATTGCCCTGCAGGCAGAGTGTGTGTTGGCGGGGAGAGGGCAGGGAATACCACTATACCCAATGACTAATTAACAGAAAGCAAAACAAAACAGTAAAAACAACAAACCAAACAGAATCCCAGGGCTCCCACTTAGTGTTGAATTTCAGATGAATGGCAAATAGCATTTTAATATAAGCAGGTAATATTTCATGAAGACATAAGTATGTCTTATTTATTTAATATATCATGACATATTTAATACTTATATTAATCATTCTGTTTTATATGAAATCCAGGAGTAATCGGGCATCCTGTATTTGTTTTTTTTTTATTAATTTTTATTTATTTCTGTATGTGTATGAATGTACTGTCTGCATGCAAGTCTGTGCACCCGTGTCGTGCAATGCCACGGAGGTCAGAAGAGGGTCTCAGATTCCCCTGGAACTGGAGTTCTCCTGGAATTGGAGTTTCAGACGGTTCTTGGCTGCCATGTGGGTGCTGGGGATCGAACCCGGGTCCTCTGTAAGAGCGGTCAGCACTCTTAACCACTAGGCCATCTCTCCAGCCCCTGTATTTGGTTTTTAAAAAGTATTTTTATTTATTTTATGTGTGTATTTTTCCTGCATGTATGTAAGCATCACATGCATGCAGTGCCTGCAGAGGCCAGAAGGAATCATAGGATTCTCTGGAACTGGATTTATAGGTGGTTGTTAGTTACCATATGGGTACTAGGAACCAAATCTGAGTCCTCTGAAAAAACAGTAAGTGATGTTAACCACTGAGCCATCCTATCTATCTATCTATCATCTATCTATCTATCTATCTATCTATCTATCATCTATTTTTTTGTGTGTGTGGGGGTGGGGGGAGAATATGAATTTCTATCATGTTAGTCCAGGGGATAAGAACTCAGGTTGTCAGGCTCGGCTTCAGGCACCTTTTCCTGCTGAGCTCTCTCACAGGCCTGGTTTGTTTGTTTGTTTGTTTGTTTGTTTTTTGTTTTGCAGCAGGGTCTTGTTATATAGCCCAGGCTGGCCTGAAACTTATGATCCTCCTGCCTCAGCTTCTCAAGTGCTGGGATCACAGGCATTCATTCACCTCCATGCCTAGCTCACCTCCATGCCTAGCTCACCTCCATGCCTAGCTCACCTCCATGCCTAGCTCACCTCCATGCCTAGCTCTCCAGCAGCCCTGCTGCATAGTCTATAAACAACACTGGGTCATTTGTAAGTGTCTTTTAACTTAGCAGTTGTGCCTGGTAGATACCTTTGCCCACCATTTCCTCAACAAATGTGATGCCAGGTGGAGTGGCTGGCACAGGGACTGCATGGTCCCTATGAGAGGTGTGGAAAGGAACATTGCCCTCCTTCCCCAGTCCTTAGTTCCTGAGTGATAGCAAGTGGCTTCTTCCTTCCTTCCAGTCCTGGGTTCTGAACTGGTGGCTCTCCATGAGAGATCCTGGGCTCCCCAGGGACAGTGAGTAGAGAGGCAGGACTGATATCTCCTTAACTAGAAGTGGCTCCTAGCCTGGTAGCCAGAGAGACTTTGGAAACACCCGAGTCACCAGCCATGATGGAAAGTTGGGGGGGTGTCTGGAGGAGACTAGGAAGCAGCCTCTGCAGTGACACTCTGTCACAGACGCCCTTATCTTTACAGATTTCTCCTCAGTAGGTGGATAGGCTGATAGGGATCCTTGTTGTTTCCCAGAATCATCTAGGTACTTGCTGAGGATCCTGGGGACCCCAGACTTTTTAAGTGAGTGCTAGGGGAGGAGCCCCATCCGGGGTTCCTGTGCAGTAGCCCAAAGACAGCTTCAATAGGCAGCCTTGGCATTATAGCTCTGTACTTTTTTAGAGAAGATTTTATTTTGAAAATACTTTATTTATTATCTTTACTTTATGTGTATGAATACATTGCCTACATGTATTAATGCAGTGCCCATGGGGGTCAGAAGAGGGTGGCAGATCCCCTGGAACTGGAGTTAAGGACTGTTGTTAGCCATGTGGGTGCTGGGAATCAAACCTGGGTCCTCTGCAAGAGCAGCCAGTGCTCTTAACCACTGAGCCATCCCTCCAACCGCTGTGCCTCTGTATCATGCAGCTGGGTGACTTGACCTCTATCACCTGCTTTCTCTTGGCTTAGTTCTGCAAATAGGAGAGCAGAGTTGTGAGACTGAAATGCTGGTCCTGTGTGTCAAATTCTGTTTTAGTTTTTCTAAAAGTGTGTGTGTGTGTGTGTGTGTGTGTGTGTGTGTGTGTGTGTGCTGGGTGTGGTGGAGCATGCCTTTAATCCCGGCTAGCACACCCAGCTAGACGCGTGGCTTTTCTATGCATATTCCGGGATTGAACTCAAGTCCCCACGCTAGTCCTCTGTGTTTACTGCCTGAGCCATCTCCCCAGCATGGGTGTTTTTTTGTTTTTGTTTGTTTAGATGGTCACTTCTGTAGTATGGCTGCCTTGAATTCCTCACGTGGCCTCTAATTCTTGGTAACCCTCCTGCCTTAGCCTCCCCTAATGCTGAGGTGACAGGTGAGCACCACATGCCTGGCTAAATTCTGTAGTTTTGAGAAAAGGGAGTATTTTCCTGATTTTAAAGATCAGGAAGTTGAGATCTGGGGAGGGCAAGGGTCCCCCCAAAGACCCTCTGTTGGAATTCAAGGAATCATAGTCTCCTGATGGAGGGTGCAGAGAACACGGAGAGAATGGAACTCTGAGCTTGAGAGCCCAAGGCACTGTCACATGTTGGAAGGTTTGTTTATATTCTCTTCCTAACCTTGGTCTGGCAGCCATAGAGAAGGTCACTGGGTTGGAGAGACAGAAGCTGGTCAGTACAGGGCTGTCTCTGTGCCTGCCTGGGTCCTCTGCAAGAGCAGCCGGTGCTCTTAACTACTGAGCCATCTCTCCAGTTCCCCCTCTCCATACATTTGCATAGTGATTTTCTTTCTCTTATTGAGTTGTGAGAGTTTCCTGTCACTGGGGTGAACCCAAGGCCTGACCCATACCAGGCCGGTGTGTTCCATCACTAAGCGATATCCCCAGCCCCCAACATAACTTTCAATGGCCGTGAGGACAGGTCATTTTACAGATCCATTAGCTGATGCTGCCTCCTGGTGTAAGCGATGTGGCTTGTTTCTAGTTGTGTACATAAACAGTACCGAGTTGAGGATTGGGGATGGGGGACAGTTGACAGTACAGGAAGCCCTGGGTTCAGTTCCCAACATCATATAAACTGGGCATGGTGGCATACACCTGTCATCCCAGCACTCTGCAGGTAGAGGCAGGAGGGTCAGAAGTTCAAGGTCATCCTCAGCTACATAGTGAGTTAAAGGTCAGCTTAGGCTACATGAGATCCTGTCTCAACAAACAAACAAACAAACAAACAAACAACCAGAACCAATTTGAATCACTGAGTATGTAGCACCCTCTGTCTCCTTGAGGAGGAAACAACAGAGTGGAAGTCTATACCTTTTAAGCTCCTGCCTATATTTTATTTATTTATTTATTTTTGCTGAGAGAGCTGATACAATTGACTGGAGGGTTTAGGTCTTACCCAACCATTTACAGCTTTATTTTTTATTTTATTTTATTTTTTGTCTTTTTGAGACAGGGTCTTCCTGTAGCTCCAGCTATCCTGGAACTCCCTATGTAGACCAGGCTGGTCTTGAACTCACAGAGCTCCACCTGCCTCTGCCTCTTAAAGACATGTGCCACCACTCCTGACTTTTATTTATTATTCTTAAAAGTGTTTACCATCTGGGGGCTGGAGAGATGGTTCTGTGGCTAACAGCACTGGCTTCTCTTGCAGAGGACCGGGTTTTGATTCCTAGCACCCACATGGGTGCTAACAACTATCAGTGACTCCAGTTCCAGGAGACCCAATGCCCTTTTCTGACCTCCCTGTGTGGTGCAGCATATGTGTGCACCTACTAGATGCAGGTAATGCACTCATACACATAAAACTAAAAATAATAAATAAAATATTTTTAAAATGTTTACCCATCTTTTAACACATGAACACAGTGACATCTTACTGCTTTAATTCTCATTGCTGGTCCAGTCTGTTTTATACTCCGTCAGGAACCCTGCTTCTGAGCAGAGACTGATCAAAATCTCAGCTGTTCCTGCGGCAAGTGGCCTCTCTCTGCCTTTGATGAGTCTCTCCATGTCTTGTCACAGGCCCTACACTTTCAGATTGTTTCTTAGAGTCTGGTCACTGGGGTGTCACCTTTCACACCATTACTGGTGTCCAGGGGCCTGGTGTCAGCTTCTCTCATCATGGTCTGGAGTTCTGGTGGAAAGCCACCGATTTGCAAGTCACCTCAGGTGACTTCAGAGAGCCCTGCCTGAGACCCTAGAGCCTCCGGCAGCCTGCTACTCTCTTTCTAAACATTTCATGTTCCTGAAAACAGCGTATTCATCCTGTCACTTTGTTGGCTAACTCCAAAGGACTCTTTACTACTTGAAACATGGGACAGGAGATGAACAGCCCTGGGGGATGCAGCTGTGATGTGCTGCTGAGAGACCTATGTCACCGTTAGCTGCTGGTGTCCAGTGGCCAGCCAACTCAGATCCCAAGGATTAAGCCTTCCATCCAAGTCATAATCGAACACCTGTTGTCCTTGGACTTTGTGGCCACAGAGTAGCTTTGGCTGATGCGATGCTTGGCAGGTCTTGTCAGCCTTGGGATGGTGGGGGACTGTCAAGGTGAATCAGGATGTCCACATGATGAGGCTCTGGGTTGGGCATATTCACTGTTCAGAGTCTACCGCCACCTTATCATGACTGATGTGTCAGTATCTTGGTTCTCCGCTGTCACTCCTGGACACTTTGGGCTCCTCCACTCCAGGCAGGGTCCCAAGTGCTCCTTGTTCCTTGGGTTCTCCTCTTCCTCTCTAGCCTCTGCCTTGCCTTCTCTATCTGTCTGATTCTATTCGGCTTCCTGGCTCCCTGTCTCTGGGCTCTCCTCTAGGCTCCAAGGCTGCGCAAGGAGACTTTGCTATATGCTCTCAGGTCATCACAGGCTGTATTAGTCAAGGTTCTGAAAAGAAACAGAATTGGTGGATGTTAGATTAGCTTATAGGACAGAGTCCGAGTAGTCTAGCAATGGTAGATGTTAGATTAGCTTATAGGACAGAGTCCGAGTAGTCTAGCAATGGTAGATGTTAGATTAGCTTATAGGACAGAGTCCGAGTAGTCTAACAATGGCTGCAGCACACTGGAGAGGCTGAGAATCTGGAGTTGCTCAATCCATGAGGCTAGATGTCTCAGTAGTCCCAATCTGGCACTGAAGGCCTGATGGATTCTGGGAGATCTACTATTGTCAGTCTATGTTGGAATCCAAGGAGTTGGTCATAGCAGCAAGAGTAGAGAGAAGACAAGCAGGAAAACAATAACAAAAACAAAAACAAAAAACAAGAAAAACCAAGCACTCCCTCCTGCCATGGCCTTATATACTGGCTGCCATCAGAAGGTAACACCCGCATTTAGGGTGGGTCTTCCAGCTTCAAATGATCCAATCAGAAGATCTCTCATTTTAGTTAATCCCGATCGAGTTGACACCCAGGATTAGCCATCACACAGTCTATGTCCCTGCTTTTATTCCAGACACAAAATGTGTCCCTTTCTTCCTCCAACCTCCAGTAGCTACTAATTCCATAAACACCTGGCCCACCTAGCAACCTTCCTATGCCTCCCACTACAAGTTTCTCTCCCTTCCAAGGATCTCCCATTTCTCCTTCCTCCCTACCACCCTCCTATGCCAGAGTATCCCTCCGTCTTTGAAACAAGTGGAGCACCAGCCTGCAGCTAGGACCCCTGAACTCGGTGCTCCCTTTGCCTGGTTAGTGGCCTCCAGCTGCCCGTGTGGTCCTCACACCCAGGCCTCCAGCACAGCTTCCTCCCACTCCTTCCCCTGAACACCTCACAGCCACTTTATCCCATTTCCTCCTTTGCATTTTAATTCCAACTGACTTCTCATGACCTTGTCCCCAAATCTCATCCCACTATAGAGGAAGCTCTAGGCAGTGGGCAGGTAGACACGCTCATGGTGGGAAGGCCAGCATCATGTTCCTGGGTCCCAGGAGGCTGCCGGTCAGTTAGCAGGTGACCGTGTACTGCATCCTTGAACTGAGAGGGCTATCTAGGTGGCCCGAGACCTCTTGCTTCTGTCCAAGCCAAATCCCACCTTCACACTCCTCACCTGTCTGGTTCTATGTGGCAGGTGTCTCTATCTTAAGTGATGGAGGGAGTTACACTGCACATCACAGCTGCTAGGAGCATCTCTGTTACTGTGGGCACATGGAGGAGGGCAGGGGAGGGACTGGCTAGGCCATCCATGGGGTGTCTGTGATCATAGCCATTCCTCCAGTTAACTGTTGACAGATAAATTGTCTCACATTGTTGAACTCTACTCCATTTGACTCTGGTCAAATGCAGGTGACCTTTGTCATGTGACCATCTGGGTGATAAAGAAGATGGGTTGCCAGGGGACTTCCTGCCACATAGCTAGGAGGAGCCAAGCTGAGAGGCACCGGGAGCGGTGCTGTGAGAAAAGACGGCCAGTCTTGGGGTGGCCAGACCCTGGGATCTGACCTGCAGTTCCCAAGGTTGGTGGGATCGGAAAGCTGGAATGTGCTGACACTTCCATGATAAAGAAAAAATTATTTTTCAGTTGGAACTGTTTCAGAAACAAATGAGAGCGTGCTTGCAACAAGGTCAGACTGTTGCTAATGCAGTAAAATGACCAAATATCAGCCCCTGGACAGTCAGTGATCTGGTAAGAGACAGAGCAGTGACAGCCAGGCAATGGGGCAGCTGCTGGGAAAGGATGGTACAGGCTACAGGCCCAGGCCACAGGGGTGCTTGCAGATAGAAAACCCAGCTCATTCGAAGGTCTGTGTGGAGTCAGAGGAGGAAGAAGACAGATTAGAGGCCGTACTGAGCCTCTGCCTGCAGTTAGAGGCCTCCAAGCCAGGAGAAAGAATCGGGTGACTGGGAAAACAGCCAGCCAGGTGTCACTAACAATTTCCTCTGGGTGAAAGGGCACTTTTACTTTATTCTGCTTTTTATTCGTTAATAAACTTTACTGTTGAGCAGTTAGAGGCTTGTGGAAAATCAGGCCAACAGAAGAAACTGTGCCTGCACCCCTGCCGGGTTCCTGGTTGCCCACATCTCCCCTGAGTGGGGAAGCCGCCATCCACCAAGCTCACCAGCTCACCAAGGGCTCTCCTTGCACTACAATGTGGGGCTGTCAAATGGATGACATCTTGGGTTCTCTACCACCGTGTCGTATGGATGACATCTTGGGTTCTCTACCAGTGTGTCATATGGATGATATCCACTGTATATGGATGATATCCACTGTGTTATATGGATGATATTCACTGACCCCCACGTCCTCAGGGCTCTCCTGTTCATCTCCAGGGCTTTGCTTTTTCCAGAAGGTCATATTGTCTTTATCCTACTCCTTCAATCCCATGTGACTGATTGATTTGACACAGGGTCTTATATAGCCCTGGCTGGCCTGAAACCCACCGAGATCTGTATGCCTCTGCCTCCCAAGTGCTGGGATTAAAGGCTTGCACTACCATGGTTGGCTCATGTGCTTTATTATTTATATACGACACATGGACAGGGCATGTACTGACCTCTCCCAGTCTCCTGGTGGATAACTCTATCCACTGTGAAGACCACATCCAACTCCTGTGTGGTTCACTCTCCAGGTTCATGTGGCTGCCCTCTGGAGCTTGTCTGAGCCACATACCAGCCATCCCCCCTTGTAAATCGCCCCTCCGTTAGACTCACTTTATTATTATTTTTTTAAATATGGAACGGTTCACAAATTTGCATGTCATCCTTGTGCAGGGGCCATGCTAATCTTCTCTGTATCGTTCCAATTTTAGTATATGTGCTGCTGAAGCAAGCATGACTCAATTTAAATGATCCTTCAAGTGACTTCTGAGTGAGGGTTGAAGATCAGGGGCTGGTCTGTTACTTTGCGCGAGTCCTGAATACCCTTGTTTGCAGGTGTCAGTCTGCAGATGGGGTCATTAGATGGGCTCTAAGCCTGGTGTACAAAGGGCGGGGGGGGGTTCTCCCTCCCTCCCTTTCTTCTTTTTTCTTCCCTGTCTCCCCTTCCCTCTTTCTCCCCCATCCCTTTTTTCCTTTCCTGTTTCCTTCTTCTTTCTTCCATCCCTTCCTCCCTCCCTCCTTCCCTTTCTTTCCCTTCTTTGCTTCATAGATGGAATGATCCTAGGGCTTCATGCATGCTAGGCGAGTGCCCTACTGCTGAGATACATCCCAGCTGTCAGATTTTATAATGTCCAATTAATTGTTGCATTTGTTTTCCATTTATGGGAGTAAACACTAAAGGCATAAATTGAGATCTTACTTTGTGTGGGGCAGGGTTTTCCCTGCCCAGGCAGCTCCATGGGGGTTCATTTATCAAGTAGCGACTATATTCTAGGCTCTGAACGTTCTTGGATAGTATCTATCATCCAACAGGGAGACCCATGCAATTCTAGAATATTCTTTAACTGGTAGGATGACAGGAGGATGCCACCACATCCAGTTTCCAAAGGTTATTTCAAATTGTAATCAACAGGGGGTGGAGAAATGGTTCAGTTGTGAAGAATGTTTGCTGCTCTTGTAGAAGACGAGCCCAGGGGGAGCTGATGTCCTCTTCTGGCCTCTGTGGGCACCTGCACTCAAGTGTACATACCCAGACACAGACACACATCCACTAATTGAAAATAACATCAATCTCAAATTGTAATCATTCGGAAAATATTCAGGAGAGTCTTACATTCTTTTTTTTTTTTTTAACAATTTTTTTAATTTATTTCTGTATGTGTATGAATGTACTGTCTGCATGCAAGTTTGTGCACCCGTGTCGTGCAATGCTGCGGAGGTCAGAAGACGGCGTCGGATTCCCCTGGAACTGGAGTTCTCCTGGAATTGGAGTTTCAGACGGTTCTCAGCCGCCATGTGGGTGCTGGGGATCAAACCCCGGTCCTCTGTAAGAGCGGTTGGTGCTCTTAACTGCTAGGCCATCTCTCCAGCCCTCTTACATTCTTTTATTACACCAAGACTTTGAGGTCAACCCATTTTGTAGGCAAGGAAGCCATGGTGGACAGGTTCATGTAACTTTGCCAAAGTCACCAGCCCAGAAGTGGCAGAGCGGAGATGTGGCTCTATGGGTTAGGTTCCACAGTCTTTGTCACAGCCATTTTATGGCACCTCGCAGAAACCAGAGTCCCTTAGTCCAGGTCCACCTTTAGAACCATAGCTCCCATCAGAGGCTTGGAACCCAGCCTGGTCACTTGTTGTCTTGACTGTCAACCTTGAGCCCACAGTTGAAGGTGTGTCCATGGAAAGGGGCCTGGACGCACCAGTGGAAACCAGACTAGATACTCGTAAAGGGCAAGTCCAGCCCTACCTTCTGCTTGAGTGAGGGCCTTACCTGTAGCATCGATTACTCCCTGTGTGTCACACAGCATGGAGCACAGTGAAATGGAGTCAAGTTATTTATAGTTTTAGCCCAAACTGTTCTGTGTCTGTCTCAGCCTTGCTCACAGCGGTCAACGAAAGCCAGGAAATAAGCATGTTGCTGACTTTCTACTGGCTCCTGCTGGCTCTGTGCACCTCCACTTCAGCATGGGGTTTCCCAAAGGACTTCTCATCCCTAGGGTCCTCCTTACCAAGTCACATCCCTCATCTACTCAGCACTCCCCAGCAACTCTTGTATGAAGATTAAATTTGTTTTTCAGTTTTTGGGATGGAAACCCAGGACCTGGCACAGGTCAGGCAAGAGCTCTACCACTAAGCCCAGCCTCGAGCCCAACGCTCCCGCATCATTAAGAATAGAAGGCAAGCGTGGCGGTGCACGCCTTTAATCCTAGCACTTGGGAGGCAGAGGCAGGCTGATCTTTGTGAGTTTGAGGCCAGCCTGGTCTACAGAGTGAGTTCCAGGACAGCTGGGACTACAGGGAGACCCTGTCTCAAAAGACCAAAAAAAAAAAAAAAAAAAAAAAAAAAAGGAATAGAAGGCAAGGGGCTGCAGACATGGCTCAGTGCCTGAGAGCACTGGCTGCTCTTGTAGAGGACCTGGGTTCGGTTCCCAGCATCCACATGGAAGTTCAAAACCATCTGTAACTCCAGCTCCAGGGGGATTCGACCACCCCCTTCTGGCCTCTACAGGCACCAGGCACACATGTGATGCACAGACATACATGGCAGGCAAAATACTCATCGATAAAAAATGTAAAAGTAGGGGCTGAAGAGATAGCCTAGCGGTTAAGAGCGCCGACCGCTCTTGCAGAGGACCGGGTTCGATCTCCCAGCACCCACATGGCGGCGAGAACCACTCTGAAACTCCAATTCCAGGAGAACTCCAGTTCCAGGGGAATCTGACACCCTCTTCTGACCTCCGCGGCATTGCACGACATGGGTGCACAGACTTGCATGCAGAGAGTACATTCATACACATACAGAAAAAATTAAAAATTAAAAAAAATTTTAAAAAAATGTAAAAAGTAAAATAAACTAAAAAAAAAAAAAAGGTTAAAAGGCAGGGGCTGGAGAGATGGGTCAGCAGTTTAAAAGGTGCCTTGGTGTGCCAGAGGACCGAGTTTGGTTCCCAGCATCCACGTGGGAGGTTTCAGAACCACCTGTAACTCAAGTTGAGGAGATTGGATGCCCCATTCTGGTCTCCATGGTACCACACTCATGTGCCACACACAGACACACAGAAACACCAAGACAGACAGGACACACCGACACACACACAGACACGCACACACAGAGACAGAAACAGCACATAGTCCACACACACAGAACACCACAGGACACACCACAGACATGCAAACGACACACACAGACACAGACACACACAGAAGACACAGCAGACACAGACACACACATGCAGACACACAGACAGGAACACAGATACACAGACACACACCACACAGACACACAGACACACACAACACAACATGCAGACACACAGACAGACACACACAGATACACAGAACACACACACAGACACAACAAAACACCACAGACACACACAGATTACACAGGACACACAGACACACACCAGACACACAGTCACACACAGACACACACAGACACACACCACACAGACACACACAACACACAGACACATTAAGACCACACACAATACACCAGACACACACAACAAAACCAGACAACACACAGACACACAACACCACAGCAACACAGACACACAAACACACACAGACACACAGAATAACAACCACACACAACACAACACACACACAGACACACACAGACACACAGACACACACACACAGACAGCACAGACCACAAACAACAGAGACACACAGACACACAGACTACACAGACACACAGTACAACACAGACACCTACACACACACACACACACACACACACACTGAAATGAAATATTTTTTAAAAAGAAGACATTGGGTGGGGAGATGGCTGTTCTTGCAAAGACCAGGTTTCAATTCCCAGCACCCACATGTGTGGCTAAGGACCATCCCAACCCTAACTCCAGGTCCAGGGGATCAGACACCCTCTTCTAACTCCAACATGCAAGCATGTACACTAACACAACATGGGTACACTTAAAAATAATAAATAAGAAAAATAAAAAAAAAAATAAAATAAAAATAATAAAAGTAATAGAAGACAAAGCCTTTCCAGAGACTTACTCAGTGTCCCCTACCCCACCGTGGCCTCGCTTTCTGCTACTTTCCTTTTACCAAATTTCCAGTCACTCTCTGCTCTGTCCACTGTGGTGATTATACCCTAGACTCCTTGCTGATCCTTGGACCCGCACATACATTCCTGCTCAGGACCTTTGCACTTGCTTCTTGTTATGAGAATTTCTTTGGTAGGTGTCCCTGAGACATCCTTGAGGACCCCTGCTCCAAGGTAACTTTTCTCAGGCCCTGACTTGACAAACTCAGCATTCTTAACTGCTGAGCTTCTGTCTGTCTCCTACTTTTTAAGGCTTGATAATATTCTATTGCTTGGATGGGCCATAATTTCAGTGATACATTTTTTTTTTTTTGTTTTTTTTTTATTTATTTATTATATTATTATTATTATATTATATATTATTTGTGTGTGTGTGTGTGTGTGTGTGTGTTTTGTGTCTGTGTCTGTTGTACCTATGTGAGTTTTAAATTAATCCAGGAGGGCCCAAAGAGGCCAGAAGAGGTATCAGATCCCTAGAAGTGGTGCTGGAAAGGGAACCTGAGTGAGTTCTTTCTTTTGCCCCAGAACATTTCAATTAAAAAAACAAAGCCCAAAGCCAGGCATGGTAGCACATGCCTTAATCTCGGTACTCAGGAGGCAGAGGTAAGGGCAGGTGAAGCTCTGTGAGCTCAAGGCCAGTTTGGTCTTACATAGTGATTTTCAGCCTGGAGCTACAAGGAAACCCTCTCTCAAAAAGTAGAATTAATAATAATAGTAATAATAAACAAAAGTATAGAAGAAAAAAGTTCAAAAAAATAAAAGAGTTGCAGCTGGAGATAGTTCAGTTTCCAAAACGTACATCTCCAGAGAAAGTAGACTGTTTTCTCTTGGTCCACCTGTGCCCCTTTTCTAAGCCTAGGGAACAACTGCGAAGAGAGGGGTTGTTTGTAGAGAATAAGGGCTGCGATGGGGTGAATGTGTAAACATACAGCGATATAAACTTGCCTTATTTGCTCAACTTGATTGTACATACAAACCCCTCCAGCTGGGTGTGTGGGAGCTTGGGCTGTGTGGGTTTGGACACAACTGCTGGCAAATGGTTTTACATGGAGGATGCTTGGACTCATAACTTATTATTTACTGTTTAAAAAATGAAATTAAAGAAAGAATATAAAATAAAACAAAAAAAATTTCTTTTATTTATTGATCTTTTATTTTATGCTGTTCTTATGTGATGAATCATTAGTCTTGCCATGTGTAAATGCCCTGTGCAGAAGAGAGCATCAGATCCCCTGGAACTGGAGTTACAGATGGTTGTTAGCTGCCATGTGGGCGCTGGGATTCCAACCAGGTCTTCTGTAAGAACAGCTAGTGCCTCTAACTTGTTGACCCATTAAGCCAGCTGAATAAATATTTTAAAATAAATAACAAAAGTACCACTGTGCAGCCCTGAAACGGGGCATTTTTTATTTACCACAAACGCACTCAGGATGTGAGGGATCTCTGTCTCCCTGCAGAGGGCGCTGCAGCCTCCTCTGCTGCCCTCCCTCGCACCAGGAAGCCCTCTCTTCCCTCTTCAGCCTCTCCTCTCTCTCCCTTCCCTTTCCCTTCCTTTCTCTCCCTCCATCTTTCTTCTTCCTTCAACCCTCCCTTCCTCTCCCCTCTCCTTTTCTTTCTCTCTCTCTCTCTCTTCCCTCCAAGGATTCCTACCTAAATTGTTAGCCAGCATCTAGGGCCACATCTCATGACTGCCAGAACTCCGTTGTTGGGAACACTACCAGAAGCTGAGGGCGGCAGTGCTTGCCTTCAATTCTAGCATCCAGTGGCAGAGGCAGGCAGATCTCTGTGAGTTCAAGACCACATAGTGAGACCTCACCTCAAAAACACATACACACACACACAAACAAACAAATGAAGAAAAAAAAAAAAGCTCTACAAAAGCCTTAAAAAGATTCAAAAGAGCCCATAGACAAGTGCAAGCTGGTTTCCTGGCAAGTCAGGAGCTGAGCTGCTGTGGTTCTGATGCTCTAGCACCAGGGTAGAGGCAGGGCGGAAAAAGACCAGGACCAGCTGCGGACAGCAGCCGACACACTGACAGCTTTACCTGCTGGTGGACAGCTGCACCTCAGAGTGACAGCTGCACCACAGACAGAGACAGAAGCTGCACCTCAGACAGTGCATTACAGACAGCTGCACCTCAGTTAGACAGCTGCAGCTCAGACAGTGCATCACAGACAGACCAACAGACAGCTGCACCTCAGACAGTGCATCACAAACAGCTGCACCTCAGACAGACAGCTGCACCTCAGGTGACAGCTGCACCCCAGACAGACAGACAACTGCATCTCAGACAGTGCATCACAGACAGCTGCACCTCAGACAGTGACAGCTGCACCTCAGACAGATAGCTGCACCTCAGACAGTGCATCACAGACAGACTGACAGACAGCTGCACCTTAGACAGTGCATCACAAACAGACAGCTGCACCTCAGACAGACAGCTGCACCTCAGAAGACAGCTGCACCCACAGACACTGCAAGACAGACAGCTGCACCTCAGACAGTGCATCACAAAGACAGCTGCACCTCAGACAGACAGCTGCACCTCAGACAGACAGCTGCACCTCAGACAGTGACAGCTGCACCTCAGACAGACAGCTGCACCTCAGAGCGACAGCTGCACCTCAGACAGATAGCTGCACCTCAGACAGACAGCTGCACCTCAGACAGTGCATCACAGACAGCTGCACCTCAGACAGATAGCTGTACCTCAGACAGACAGCTGCTCCTCAGACAGACAAAGGGATCACCAGCTCAGGGCAGAGAGGCAGGGGATATCACCTGTTTCAAGGCAGAGCCAGGGAGGATTCATTGAGTTCAAGGCTCTAGCCTGGAAAGTGGCTGGAGAGATGGCCTCAGCAGATAAGAGCACTTGTTCTTGCAGAGGGACTTGGGTTTTTGTTTTCCCAGCACCCACATGGCAGGGTAACAACTGTCAGGGATTTGACGCCCTCTTCTGGCCTCTTCAGGCATTTTGCGTGGCATATGATACAGAGGTTCATGCAGGCAAAATACTCAGATCATATAAATAAAAGTAAATTAAATCTTACAAAAAAAAAAAAAAAGACAGAACCAGACTCATGGGCTGCTCTGGAATTTCTTCATATTGGCCTTGCCAGAAGTTTCTTTTATTAAATCAACAATAAAAAGTGATGACTTTAATATTTAGCCTAGGACCCAACTCAGCAATCATTTGTTCCTAATGGTTGATGGTGGTGGCAGGAATGGAGGAGGTAGAGATGGTGGACCTAACCTGACTGGTGATAGAGCAGGAGAATACACCAGAGCTCTACAAGTTAGGGATTGAAGACATGGTGGTGATGGTAGAGACAGAGGAGGTGGTGCCGTGGTGGTCCGGCATTGTGTCTGGGTGTGGGCATCTTGCCTGGGGAGGCTGTGGTGATAGAAAACGGTGAGGGTGGGCACCATAGTGCTGTTGCTGGAGATGTGGTGGTAGAAACGGTGAGTGCTGTGCTGGTGACCTCGTGGCTGGCCATGGCGTGCTGGTCTAAGCAGCCATGACGGTGAGGGCAAGGATGGCAGCAGGATATTGTTCTTGTTGGCAAGGGTGGCGGCAGGATATTGCGCTTGTTGGCAAGGGTGGCGGCAGGATATTGCGCTTGTTGGCAAGGGTGGAGCTCATTCTCACCTTCCCAGTTATCATCCTTCCCTGTGATCACCCTGAGTGTATTCTTGCTAGGGAGATGCTGTGCTGGGAAATGTAGTGGGGTGGGGGCGGGAGTGTCCTGTCAGTTTTCCATGCTTCCATGTGCCACTGAAGTCTGAGTCCCCTGTTAGGGTGGGGGCTGAGCTACAGGGCAGGATCTAGATACGAGCCTCTCCAGGGCAGGACCCGCCTATGGTCCAGTCCCTTCTCCAGGACAGGCTCCCACAGAGTCAGGATGTGCCAGGATGAGCCCTTGATCCTATGCTGTGCAGACGTCCTGCTCGCTGTGAAATCAGCTTATTACTTAATCAGATGGAGTGTACACCTGGTGAGATGGGGGAAGATAATTGGGAATTTTCCCCTGTGCAGTGGGGGCATTTAATGAAAGTGGCTGTGGAAAACAAAGGTTAGCACTATAGGAAATTAGAACTGGTGTTCCCAGGCACCTCAGAGCAGGAGCAAGCCTTACGGAGGTCACATGCCTCCCATGCATTGCATTATCCCTGTGTGGCACCAGGCAGCTGCAGCAGCGGCCACAGGACGCACACCTTCTCTAGGTGCTCAGAGTGATGAACAGGTGCCTCGGAAAGACACTAGGCATTAGGAGACACAGGTTCCAGGCCAGATCCTCAGTGGCCTTAAGCAAATTACCTGGCTTCTCTGGTCCTCTCACCTATAGTATAAGGAGGCCCAGCCTTCAAGGGCGCTTTTGACTCTAACCTTCCCTGGTACATGAAAACAGACCTTGGCTGGCTGAAAGCCTGGCTGGAGGTTTGAAAGGCTCCAAGCCACTGCCGCTTGAGCTTTTGACTTTAGAGTTCTGTGAGGCAGGGAGGGTCAACACAGCATGTGCCCCCTTAGCCCAGTGAGGGGATAAGAGAAGAGGTGAGTTTCTAGGGGTGTGTGGGAGAACAATGCCAAGGGTTCTTGTAGAGCCAAAAAAAAAAAAAAAGGGTAAAAGGCAGGGGCTGGAGAGATGGGTCAGCAGTTAAAAGTGCTTGGTGTGCCAGAGGACCAGAGTTTGGTTCCCAGCATCCACGTCGGGAGGTTCAGAACCACCTGTAACTCAAGCTTGAGGAGATTGGATGCCCCATTCTGGTCTCCATGGGTACCACACCCATGTGCACACACACAGACACACAGACACACACAGACAGACAGACACACAGACACACACACAGACACAGACACACACAGAGACAGACACACAGACACATAGTCACACACACAGACACACACAGACACACACAGACATGCAGACACACACACAGACACAGACACACACAGAGACACACAGACACAGACACACACATGCAGACACACAGACAGACACACAGATACACAGACACACACACAGACACACAGACACACACAGACACACACATGCAGACACACAGACAGACACACACAGATACACAGACACACACACAGACACACAGACACACACACAGACACACACAGATACACAGACACACAGACACACACACAGACACACAGTCACACACAGACACACACAGACACACAGACACACAGACACACACAGACACACAGACACATACAGACACACACAGATACACAGACACACACACAAATACACAGACACACACAGACACACAGCCACACACACACAGACACACAGACACACACAGACACACAGATACACAGACACACACAGACACAGACACACACACAGATACACACACAGACACACAGACACACACACACAGACACACACACAGACACAAAGACATACAGAGACACACAGACACACAGACATACACAGACACACAGATACACACACAGACACATACACACACACACACACACACACACACTGAAATGAATATTTTTTAAAAAGAAGACATGGGGTGGGGAGATGGCTGTTCTTGCAGAAGACCCAGGTTCAATTCCCAGCACCCACATGGTGGCTAAGGACCATCCCAAACCCTAACTCCAGGTCCAGGGGATCAGACACCCTCTTCTGACCTCAGCAGCAATGCACAACACAACATGCAGGTGTACCTACCTGCATGCAGGCATGCACTCATACATGTAAAGTAAAAATCACAAATAAAATAATAAAAAGTAATAGAAGACAAAGCCTTTCCAGAGACTTACTCAGTGTCCCCTACCCCACCGTGGCCTCGCTTTCTGCTACTTTCCTTTTACCAAATTTCCAGTCACTCTCTGCTCTGTCCACTGTGGTGATTATACCCTAGACTCCTTGCTGATCCTTGGACCCGCCACATACATTCCTGCCTCAGGACCTTTGCACTTGCTTCTTGTTATGAGAATTTCTTTGGTAGGTGTCCCTGAGACATCCTTGAGGACCCCTGCTCCAAGGTAACTTTTCTCAGGCCCTGACTTGACAACTCAGCATTCTTAACTGCTGAGTCTTCTGTCTGTTCCTACTTTTTAAGGCTTGATAATATTCTATTGCTTGGATGGGCCATAATTCAGTGATACATTTTGTTTTAAATAGAGAACAATTTTTAAAGATTTATTATTATTATTATTATTATTATTATTATTATTATTTGTGTGTGTGTGTGTGTGTGTGTGTGTGTGTTTGTGTCTGTGTCTGTGTACCTATGTGAGTTTAAATAATCCAGGAGCCCAAAGAGGCCAGAAGAGGGTATCAGATCCCTAGAAGTGGTGCTGGAAAGGGAACCTGAGTGAGTTCTTTCTTCTGCCCCAGAACATTTCAATTTAAAAAACAAAGCCCAAGCCAGGCATGGTAGCACATGCCTTTAATCTCGGTACTCAGGAGGCAGAGGTAAGGGCAGGTGAAGCTCTGTGAGCTCAAGGCCAGTTTGGTCTTCATAGTGAGTTTCAGCTGGAGCTACAAGGAAACCCTCTCTCAAAAAGTAGAATTAATAATAATAGTAATAATAACAAAAGTATAGAAGAAAAAAGTTCAAAAATAAAAAGAAGTTGCAGCTGGAGATAGTTCAGTTTCCAAAACGACATCTCCAGAGAAAGTAGACTGTTTTCTTCTTGTCCACCTGTGCCCCTTTTCTAAGCCTAGGGAACAATCTGCGGAAGAGGGGGTGTGGTAGAATGTAAGGGCTGCGATTGGGGTGAATGTTAAAACTACAGCGATATAAACTGGACCCTTATTTGCTCAACTTGATTGTACATACAAACCCCTCCAGCTGGATGGTGGGAGCCTTGGGCTGTGTGGGTTTGGACACAACTGCTGGCAAATTGGTTTTACATGAAGGATGCTTGGACTCATAACTTATTATTTACTGTTAAAAAATGAAATAAAAGAAAGAATATAAAATAAAACAAAAAAAAATTTCTTTTATTTATTTATCTTTATTTTATGTGTATCAGTGTTATGCCTGCACGTACATAAGTGCGCCCATGTTGTACAGTGCCCAGGGGGACAGAAGAGAGCATCAGATCCCCTGGAACTGGAGTTACAGATGGTTGTTAGCTGCCATGTGGGCGCTGGGATTCCAACCCAGGTCTTCTGTAAGAACAGCTAGTGCTCTTAACTGCTGACCCATTAATCCAGCACTGAATAAAATATTTTAAAATAAATAACAAAAGTACCACTGTGCAGCCCTGAAACGGGGCATTTTTTATTTACCACAAACGCACTCAGGATGTGAGGGATCTCTGTCTCCCTGCAGAGGGCGCTGCAGCCTCCTCTGCTGCCCTCCCTCGCACCAGGAAGCCCTCTCTTCCCTCTTCAGTTTCCCTCTCCTCTCTCTCCCTTCCCTTTCCCTCCTTTTCTCCTCCCCTCCATCTTTCTCTCTTCCTTCAACCCTCCCTTCCTCTCCCCTCTCCTTTTCTTTCTCTCTCTCTCTCTTCCCTCCAAGGATTCCTACCTAAATTGTTAGCCAGCATCTAGGGCCACATCTCATGACTGCCAGAACTCCGTTGTTGGGAACACTACCAGAAGCTGAGGGCGGCAGTGCTTGCCTTCAATTCTAGCATCCAGTGGGCAGAGGCAGGCAGATCTCTGTGAGTTCAAGACCACATAGTGAGACCTCACCTCAAAACACATACACACACACACAAACAAACAAATGAAGAAAAAAAAAAAAGCTCTACAAAAGCCTTAAAAAGATTCAAAAGAGCCCATAGACAAGTGCAAGCTGGTTTCCTGGCAAGTCAGGAGCTGAGCTGCTGTGGTTCTGATGCTCTAGCACCAGGGTAGAGGCAGGGCGGAAAAAGACCAGGACCAGCTGCGGACAGCAGCCGACACACTGACAGCTTTACCTGCTGGTGGACAGCTGCACCTCAGAGTGACAGCTGCACCACAGACAGACAGATAGCTGCACCTCAGACAGTGCATTACAGACAGCTGCACCTCAGTTAGACAGCTGCAGCTCAGACAGTGCATCACAGACAGACCAACAGACAGCTGCACCTCAGACAGTGCATCACAAACAGCTGCACCTCAGACAGACAGCTGCACCTCAGGTGACAGCTGCACCCCAGACAGACAGACAACTGCATCTCAGACAGTGCATCACAGACAGCTGCACCTCAGACAGACAGCTGCACCTCAGACAGTGCATCACAGACAGACTGACAGACAGCTGCACCTTAGACAGTGCATCACAAACAGACAGCTGCACCTCAGACAGACAGCTGCACCTCAGAGTGACAGCTGCACCACAGACAGAACGACAGACAGCTGCACCTCAGACAGTGCATCACAAAGACAGCTGCACCTCAGACAGACAGCTGCACCTCAGACAGACAGCTGCACCTCAGACAGTGACAGCTGCACCTCAGACAGACAGCTGCACCTCAGAGCGACAGCTGCACCTCAGACAGATAGCTGCACCTCAGACAGACAGCTGCACCTCAGACAGTGCATCACAGACAGCTGCACCTCAGACAGATAGCTGTACCTCAGACAGACAGCTGCTCCTCAGACAGACAAAGGGATCACCAGCTCAGGGCAGAGAGGCAGGGGATCACCTGTTCAAGGCAGAGCCAGGGAGATCATGAGTTCAAGGCTTAGCCTGGAAAGGGGCTGGAGAGATGGCTCAGCAATTAAGAGCACTTGATGCTGCAGAGGACTTGGGTTTGGTTCCCAGCACCCACATGGCAGGTAACAACTGTCAGGGATTTGACGCCCTCTTCTGGCCTCTTCAGGCATTGCGTGCATATGATACAGAGGTTCATGCAGGCAAAATACTCAGACATATAAAATAAAAGTAAATAAATCTTACAAAAAAAAAAAAAAGACAGAACCAGACTCATGGGCTGCTCTGGAATTTCTTCATATTGGCCTTGCCAGAAGTTTCTTTTATTAAATCAACAATAAAAAGTGATGACTTTAATATTTAGCCTAGGACCCAACTCAGCAATCATTTGTTCCTAATGGTTGATGGTGGTGGCAGGAATGGAGGAGGTAGAGATGGTGGACCTAACCTGACTGGTGATAGAGCAGGAGAATACACCAGAGCTCTACAAGTTAGGGATTGAAGACATGGTGGTGATGGTAGAGACAGAGGAGGTGGTGCCGTGGTGGTCCGGCATTGTGTCTGGGTGTGGGCATCTTGCCTGGGGAGGCTGTGGTGATAGAAAACGGTGAGGGTGGGCACCATAGTGCTGTTGCTGGAGATGTGGTGGTAGAAACGGTGAGTGCTGTGCTGGTGACCTCGTGGCTGGCCATGGCGTGCTGGTCTAAGCAGCCATGACGGTGAGGGCAAGGATGGCAGCAGGATATTGTTCTTGTTGGCAAGGGTGGCGGCAGGATATTGCGCTTGTTGGCAAGGGTGGCGGCAGGATATTGCGCTTGTTGGCAAGGGTGGAGCTCATTCTCACCTTCCCAGTTATCATCCTTCCCTGTGATCACCCTGAGTGTATTCTTGCTAGGGAGATGCTGTGCTGGGAAATGTAGTGGGGTGGGGGCGGGAGTGTCCTGTCAGTTTTCCATGCTTCCATGTGCCACTGAAGTCTGAGTCCCCTGTTAGGGTGGGGGCTGAGCTACAGGGCAGGATCTAGATACGAGCCTCTCCAGGGCAGGACCCGCCTATGGTCCAGTCCCTTCTCCAGGACAGGCTCCCACAGAGTCAGGATGTGCCAGGATGAGCCCTTGATCCTATGCTGTGCAGACGTCCTGCTCGCTGTGAAATCAGCTTATTACTTAATCAGATGGAGTGTACACCTGGTGAGATGGGGGAAGATAATTGGGAATTTTCCCCTGTGCAGTGGGGGCATTTAATGAAAGTGGCTGTGGAAAACAAAGGTTAGCACTATAGGAAATTAGAACTGGTGTTCCCAGGCACCTCAGAGCAGGAGCAAGCCTTACGGAGGTCACATGCCTCCCATGCATTGCATTATCCCTGTGTGGCACCAGGCAGCTGCAGCAGCGGCCACAGGACGCACACCTTCTCTAGGTGCTCAGAGTGATGAACAGGTGCCTCGGAAAGACACTAGGCATTAGGAGACACAGGTTCCAGGCCAGATCCTCAGTGGCCTTAAGCAAATTACCTGGCTTCTCTGGTCCTCTCACCTATAGTATAAGGAGGCCCAGCCTTCAAGGGCGCTTTTGACTCTAACCTTCCCTGGTACATGAAAACAGACCTTGGCTGGCTGAAAGCCTGGCTGGAGGTTTGAAAGGCTCCAAGCCACTGCCGCTTGAGCTTTTGACTTTAGAGTTCTGTGAGGCAGGGAGGGTCAACACAGCATGTGCCCCCTTAGCCCAGTGAGGGGATAAGAGAAGAGGTGAGTTTCTAGGGGTGTGTGGGAGAACAATGCCAAGGGTTCTTGTAGAGCCAGCTGTGCCGTCCCTCCTCCAGGATATGAGAGGGACTATTCCCCCAACACCAGAGCTATAGCTGCAGTCCTGGGGTGGTGAGTGTGACACTTCCTAAAGAGATGTGAACACCCGTATGCTCATACCAGACATAGAACCAGTGACACACCAGAGGAAGGAGACCATCAAAGTGCAACCTGATGAACCAAGGAATTTTGTTGGGGTTACCTACGGGAATGTGGGGAGTCAGTTACAGGAGAAGAAATGACTCTAAGACAATGACATCACCAAAGCCCACCCCAGCATGGGTGACAGCTCATGAAAGTTGGAAATCTGGAGTTCACTGTAGGTGGCTTGAGAGGTTAGTGTCTCTTCCAGAAGGTTCAGGTAGGTGAGCTTGTTTCAAGCAGTTCGGCTGGTCTCTGCCCCTTCCAGAAGGCCTGGCTAGTTGGTGTCTCCAGGCTGTCATTGTTCATACATGCTCACAGAGGGAGGGGCCCAGTGAATCCAGTCAGTTCTGGGGACTTCCTGGAGCTCTCCAGCAGTTTACTTCCTAAGTTTAACAAGCCTGCCCACAAGATGGAAGCTTCAGCTTCCTTTAGAACATCTTGCATTGTGAGGAGCTTCCCTTCAAGACTGGGAACTTAGAGCCCAGCATCAGCACATGGTGGCACACATCTTCCATCCCAGCACTCACTTATCTGGGGGCTGAGGCGAGAGGATCTCTGTGAGATGGAGGCCAGCCTGGTTCATGTGGTGAGTTCCGGGACATTGCTATGGATAATAGGTAGGTGGGCTGGGTTGGCTCCATTACACTCCCTAACCCCAGCCCATATTGTCCCTGTGGCCTTTAGCACTTGAGAAGATTTACAAAAGCCACATCATAGGTCTTGGCCCTGGAGCACAGAATACACTGTGTGGCTCAGGTGGTGGCCAGAGACTCTCCTATGGCCTGTCAAGTTGACGATGAGGAACAGAGAACCTGAATCCATTTAAAGATTTATATCAGGGCAGGCGAGATAGCTCCGTGCATGAGTAAAGGCACTTCCTTCCAAGGCTGACAACCTGAGTTCAGTCCCTGGGACCCACATGTGGAAGGGTGGAACTCATTTCTGCATGCTGTCCTTTAACTTCCACACACACGGTGTGACACACACACATACACACACACACGTGCATGTGTGCAAACAAATACTGTAATAAAGACTAGGGCCATCTTCAGCTGGTGGAGATGTGTCTTTGGGAAACAATTGAGAAAGAGTGGAGGGATGGATGTTCATGGGAGCTATTGCTTCTAGTAGAAACTGGAGGGGCCAGCGAGAGGGCTCAGGGGTAAAGATGCTTGCAGCCAAGCCCGATGACCTGAGTTCAATCCCTGGAACCCACATGGTGGAAGGATAGAACCTGCTGCTTCACATCATGACTTCCACATGCTCACCCTGGCACATACTCTCTACCCAAAGTAAATAAATATAATGTAATAAAAATAATAAAATAAAGAGGGTCTGGAGAAGTGGCCCAGAGGCTGAGCGCACTGGCCGCTCTCCAGAGGACCCAGGTTCAGTTCGCAGCACTCACATGGTGGCCAACAACCAACAGTCCTTAACTCCAGTTCCAGGGGAATCCAACACCCTCTTCTGACTTCAACAGGCATTGTATGACATGGGTGCCCTTACACGTACACAGCTCATACACTCATACATATAAAAAATGAAATATTTGAAAACAAAAAAGAAAGCTGGAAAATCTTGGAATTAGGTAAGGAGACTGACTCTTCTATACTCCCTACCCCCCCCCAAAATCCTGCAGCTTTTAATTATAGAATTTTCTGTGTGCTCTATATGTGTGTATGTGTATATGTGTGTGTGAGAGAGAAAATGTACATGCCTGTGTGCAAAAGTATATTCAGAGACAGAGTACATCAGGCATTCTGCTTTGTCACTCTCTGCCTTATGCTTTTGAGACAGGCTCTCTCACTGAACTTGAAGCTAGGCTGGCAGCCAGCAAGTTCCAGTAATCTTCCTGTCGTCCCCCGCCCCCCCCAGCACTGGGGTTACAGGTGCACTCGTGGCCAAGCCTGCCTTTTTTTGACATAGGTGCAGGGGTCACAGGTGGGTGAAATCAGGCTTAGCCACCTTTTTAAAAAAATATAGCTTCTGGGAATTCGAACTCAGGCCCTCATCCTTGCACAGTGGGGGCCTTTAACTGTTCAGCTACCTCTCCTGCCTACAATGTGTATTTATCCTATATTCCCAAGAATATAGGAGGCTGAGGTGGGGTGGCCACATGACCCCAGGATTATGAGATCAGTCTGGGCCACATATTGAAACAAACTCCCAAAAGTGCTGTATTATTTTTGGTGAATAGAAAAATGTTCTCAATATTGTCATCCAACATTTCTACTAGGCAGATATCAGGAAAAGATCTGGAAAGGTCTAAACAAAAGTGACAACTGTATTTCTGGGTCTTGCATCTGCTTTCTGCTCATTTATTGCTGTTGTGTGGTGTATAGTCTTTGCCTAGTAAGTGGAATTAGGAAGCAAAAATCCATCTTTAATGACAGAAGTGGTTACAGTAGCCTGTGGCCCATCACATTGGGAAGCTCTCAGGAGGCCGAAGCTGGGGAAAGTGTTCCCGAAAGATCTGGGCCCAGTCTCTTCTTTGGCAAGGGGCCGGGCCGGGCATGAGAGATTACTCTCAATCCACCATCTGCTGTGTCACTGTCTATTTCTAGGATGGCAGGTCGTCACCCTTGCCACTCATGCGTCAGCTGTGGAGACATCAGTCAAGGGGTCAGAGCCTGAGTGAGCTGGGAGGAGGACCCCAAGCCACTACGAATGAGGCACCTGTCTTTTCTGGGTGCGTCCTGTGAGGAAGGAAGAGGAGGTTCCTAAGAGAAGAGCCATGGCCCAGGTCTACCTGGACCAGAATGAGATGGAGCCAACTGGTGTGGTGAACATGGGTAGAAGGAAGGAAGAGTATCACTGGTGGAGAAGGCAGGAGGTCACTTCTCACAACTTTAAGCTGCCTATTGGGTGGTTGCCTTGGGAGGGGAGATGGGGTCCAGGATACTATTCCCATGTCCTCCCCAGGATGCTCTACCATCCCACAGTCCCCTAGGATACTCATGCCTCCAAGCTGGTGGCTTTTGCGGGACGTCTGTGCAGAGTTCATCTGTGGCTGTGGCTGACAGGGCAGGAGCCATAGCATTCTTGACTTCCGCTTTCTATAATCCATTGGAGGGGTCCTAAGCACAAGCAATAGGAGCTGGCCATGGCTGAATAAGAGCGAGTCCCTTTTAACAAAAGATGTCAGCTAATCTATAGAATCGAGAATCGGGCTCAGAAAAGAAAAGGCTGGGGATGCAGCTCAGCTGGTAGAGTGCTTGGCGGATCTGCACAAAGCCCAGCGACTCCGCCCTGGATGTGATCGCAAACACATTCCCAGTACTCAGGAGGCTGAGGCTGAAGGATGTGAAGTTCAAGGTCATCCTTATCTTAATAACCAATGTACAAGGTAGCCAGGTGTGGTGGCGCAAAACTGTAATCCCAACATTCGGCAGGCTGAGACAGGAGGATTGCAAGTCAGAGGCTAACCTGGGCTATATAGTGAAATCCCATTTCAAACAGAACAAAGCAAAAATCCCCCAAACAACAATGACAAAAAGACATCTCTGTTGGTCTTAACAGTAGCTAACTCCTCTGTTGGGGGAGCAGGTAGGCTGTTGAACCTCATGGGCTTGGGCCTTCTTCATGTTGTTGAACTCAAGTGTTGATGTCTTGGCACAGAGGCCAGTGCAGTTACCTGCTGACTGCTGGCTGGGAGAGGCTGTGCATATGTGTGTGCGTGTGTGTGTGTGTGTGTGTGTGTGTGTGTATAAGCATGTGTTTATGTGTGTGCAGGTATGTGTGTGTGTAGAGCAGGTGGGTCAGAGGCACCTATCTTTTTTTATGTGTGTGAGTGCGTTGTACGTAAGTGCACCTGTGTTGTACGTTGCCCTTGAACACCAGCAGAAGACATCAGATTCCCTGAAACTGGGGTTACGAATGCCTGTTAGCAGCCATGTGGGTGCTGGGTTTTGAACCCTGCTCTTCTGCAAGAGCAGTCAAAGCTCTTAACTGCTGAGCCATCTCTCAACCCACACCCTCCAGATTCTTCTTTAAGTCACTGGCCAGATGAATTCCAGAAGCGAGAATTCCAACACAATTAACATTTGCTGTGAAGGCTGCCAATCTGGGGCTAATCTTTTCACATAGATCTTTTCTATTAAAGTAGCACTGTCTCAGGCATAAGGTCTGAATGTGTCTGATCTTAGGCAGGGTCTCATTCTTTCCCCTAGCCATTGTCTGAGAATCTAAAAAATCTTTACAATAAAGATAGCCTACCTTCCTGCATCTCAGTGATCTAGATTTTTGCCTTATCAATTGTAATTGTTGGGTTATCTCATTTAAACTCTTTGAATATAGTTAGCGTCAAGCCCCACCAGAATCCTATATACGACTATATATAAAAAAAGACTCTCCTTTGAGGAGTCCACATCCACTTGGGCATGTCTTATTTTTGCCTCCATGCCTTTGACAGGCCCACATCCATGACCTTGGGTGTGCTGTGTTCTTCCTTCTGAGTCCCTTTCTCTCTTAACCCTCATGCTTAACCCTATATTAAAATATCTTTAGGGGTTGGTATGGTTGTGCAGTCATTTAATCCCAGCACTCGGAGGCAGAGGCATGTAGATCTCTGTAAGATTGAGACCAGCCTGGTCTACATAGTAAGTTCCAAGCTAGCTGGGGCTACTGGGAAACCCTGTATCCAAAAAAAGACCCCCCCCCCAAAAAAAACCCAAAAAACAAAACCAAAAAATCTCCAACTTTGCTTTATAAACTGGCTTGTGTGAAGTTCTTTTCTTTATTGAAGTCATGAATACCAGTTTGTCCTGAGTCCAGGTCCCTAAAAACACTTAAGGGGATTGACTCCTCAGGTAGCTGCTAGCTGCCACAGTAGCTGCCCACAAACTGGGTCACAACATAATTACAGCTAGGCATGGTGGCTCACACCTGTAATCTCAGCTACTAAGGAAGCTGAGGCAGGATGATCTCAAGTTGGAGGTTAGCTATACAGAGATACCATGCCTAATAATAATAATAATAAGTGTGGGGGTATAGCTCAGCAGTAGAGCCCTTCTTGCCTACCATGCGCAAGAGCCCATTCAATCCCCGTCCCCTCGCACACCTGCATCAGTCACTTCTCTGTTGCCGTGACAGAACCCCCATGACCAAGGGAGCTTATGAAAGGAAGAGTTTATCTGAGCTTATTGTTGGAGGTTCCAGGGAATTAGAGTCCATCATGGCGGGGAGGCATGGTGGCAGGAGCTGGAGCAGAAAGCAGAGGTTCACATCTTCAAGCTGGCACAGGAAGCAGAGAGCTCGACTGGAGACTGGCAAGGCTTGTTGAACTCTCTAAGCCTGCTCCTCCAGCATGGCCACACCGTGTAAGATCTCCCAAAACAGCACCTCCAGCTGGGGACAAAAGGTCCAAATACTTGGAGCCTATAGGGGACATTCTCATTCAAACCACCACAGTAACAACCACAAAGCTCAGTAGGGCAGAGCAAAACACTGTGTGGCACATGCCAGCAAGTTTGGCACTCAGGAAGCTGAGGTTAGAGGATTTCCAGATTGAAGCCAGCCTGAGCTACAAAATAAGACTCTCTCTCTCTCTCTCTCTCTCTCTCTCTCTCTCTCTCTCTTTCCCTCTCCCTCACAGACACACAGACACACACACAGACACACACACACACACACACAGATTGATCCTCTCACAGTTGTTTTCCAGACAGCTGAACAGTTATAAATATGAAGTCACAGCAATGGTGACAGTATACACAAGTCTCACATAAGCTCCATCCAGCGGAGATTGCAGCATAGATATGGGGAAGTGGGTGAGAAATACCAGCCCTACCTGAGAAAGTACTAGCAAGTCGTAGGTGCTGGGAGGGAGAGGGTCAGTCTCTTTTAAGGGTGTGGCTCAGTAGGTTAACCAGACCCCAGTGGATGGGTCTTCACTAAAGTACTTATGGGAACACAAATCTGACTGTATAGGCATATATTATATTATTTTATTATGTATTACATTTTAATTATATTACATATTATATATATAATAGAGTACATGAAATTGGGCAGTGAATAGTAAGGGGCTACAGATAAGGGAGGGGATCTAAATATGATCAAAATATATTGTAGGAAGTTTGCAAAAAATTCAATTAAAAGAAAGGAAAAAGCAAAATAAAATAAAAAGAGGACATAAAGTTAGACACTAGGGGGAGCTTAAAGGGAGGTAGCCAGGATAATAATAACAATAACAACAACAACTGTGGTCTCTCGTGTTTGTAATCCCAGCAATGGGGTCATGGAGACAGCCTTGGTGAGTCCCAAGCCAGTGAGAGACTGTCCAAAACAGAAGGTAGGAGACATCTGGGCTGGAGAGCTGGCTCAGGGGTTCAGAGCACTGACTGCTCTTCTAAACACTTATACACATAAAAGACAAATAAATTAAAACTCTAATTAATTTAGTGCGTTACACACCCAAAGAAGGCATGAAGGCAGGAAGGGGTCTTGTTGAGAAGGAAGTTCCAACAGGAGAGGGAAGGGAGGGGCAGGGGGGAAGGGAGTGAAAATGACTAAAATTCAGTATATGAATGTATGAAGCTGAAAAACAGTAAAACCGTTTTAAATGCCCAGATCGAAAAACTTGGTCTATGGTAAGGTACTGCTAGAGAGAGGAACAGATCCCATGTCAGAGACCCCCAACCCCAGAGCCCAGAATCAGTCTAGGTACAGCAGCAGGTTGCTGGGCTGCAGGTCTCTCCCTCCTTCTGCCGGCCCCGTCCACCTGGCTGAGTGTCTTTGTCCAGTTCATCTCATTTGTCTGCCCTTTGTGAGCCCGGGAAAGCCATTAAATCAAGGTGTCTTATCACGATAACTGCACAGAGTGCCGGCCCAGCCTCCACCCCTGGTGGGTTTGTGTGTGGCGTTTCTTCCAGCCACAGAGAAATGTGAGATGACATTTTCTAAAGTGGTCGCATTGTAAAAATGCCAAGGCTTATCTCCAGGCACAAAGAGCATTGTAGACATCAGAATTGACTGAGGGAGCTGCCTGGGGAAGACTGGGCTCAAAGGCCTGTGCACCTTGAGCTGTGTGGCTGGGCTAGCAGAGGTCAGGAGGGCTTCTAGGAAGTTGGTCTAGCTGAACCATGGCTTGCTATGAGCCTGAGGGCTGCATGCCACCTGCTGGTGTTGGAACCTGTGTCCTATGTTCTAGAACCCAGCAGGGTCCTCCTGGCTTGATTGCAGAGCATCTTTGGCTGGAAGCAGCTGTGAAGGGGAGGCAGACCCCTCTGGTTTTTCCATTGAAGAAATTCGTGTCTGTAAGAAAGCTCCTGGCAGCTGTCTCAGGGCTTTCCTGTTAGACCTTCAGAATGCTCAGAAGTAGATAGAAGTTTGATTAAAAAAATTTTTTTTAAGCCGGGCATAGTGGTATACACCTTTACTCCCAGCATTCAGGAGGCAGAGGCAGGTGGATCTCTGTAAGACCAAGACCAGCCTGGTTTACTTATTTAGTTCTAGGCTAGCTGGGGCTGCAAAGAGACGCTGTCTCAAAAAACAAACAAAAACTGTTTATTTTCATGTATGTGTATGTGTCTGTGTGAATGTATGCCACATGTGTATGTGACCCTTGAGGTCACAGGCAAGTTCGAGTTGAGTCACCTAGTATGGGTGCTCAGAATCAAACTTGGGTCCTCTAGAAGAGGAACAAGTGCCCTCAACTGTTAAGCCCTCTTTCTACACCCTGCCCTAGTTTTTTTTTTTTTTTTTTTAGACAGGGCTCCTTGTAACCCCAGATGGCCTGGAACTCACTATGTAGACCATACTGGCCTCAGTCTCACAGAATTCTGGGCCATCTAATTCCCAGAGTCTAGAAAGCAGATACAGTGATGTAGGGAGGGGGAACAAATAAATGCAGCCTGGTGCTAGGTAAAGTTCCTATGGGAGGAAAGCATGGGTGGGTTGGCCGCAGATGTGCAGGGGATGGAAGGAAAGAAGAAGTTCAGATACTCTTTCTTCATTTTGTTTTTGAGATGGAGAAGGCATGGCACACTGAGACCCCCAAGGGTGGTTGTGGGGTGCTGGGCAGTTAGCAAGACTGTTCTTTGCTTGATTCAAGTGGACTAATTAGCAAGGTAGGAAGAAGTCCTGTCTTTCAGATGATGCTGGAAGGGTTGAAATGGAGAGCAAGTGAGTTTTTCCTGAATGTTTGGTGGAAACCAAAAGTAAGCAAAGATCAAAGGGTGCTGAGTTTCCTGTCAAAATGGTGCCCTCCCATCTCACTGGAACAACACACTTCATGGGTAAGAGGAAGTCTCTAGAGCCGGATGTCTTGGCTCAAGCCTAGGTGTACCACTGTGAATCGTATATATCCATGCAGGTGCTATGAGAATTCCTTTCCTGGGGCATGTTGGGCAGCCATGGTCTGCAGCCTAACCCTCTCTCATTCCACCTGCCTCTCCCCAGGGCTCGATGCCATCCAGTGTTCGCTGCCCATGGGGAACCGGAGGGTGGCTCTGCGAGAGCTGTCAGAGGCCAGCTTCAGCGAGTGCAAGTTCAGCCTGTCCCTCACGGACTTGTTCATTATCATCTTCTCGGGTGTGGCCGTGTCCATTGCCGCCATCATCTCTAGCTTCTTCCTGGCCACGGTGGTTCAGTGTTTCCAGAGGTGCGCCCCGAACAAGGACACAGAGGAGGAAGATGATGATGAGGAAGACTGAGCCACCTCTGCCCGCTCCTTGCTTTCCCACACCCAGCCAGTGGCCTCTCTAAGGGATACAGGTGCTGAAGACAGAAGCATCTCATCGCCCCAGGCAGTAAACAACGGGGTGGAGCTTGCCTAGATGCACCTGCTGGGGTTGCCTGCCCGGAGTATAGAATCAGCAGAGATGCAGGAAGGGTGGAGGGAATCCCTCCTGAGCAGAGGCTGCCTCCCAGGCTGTGTGCCTGTGAGTGTGTGAAGATGAGCTAGTGAGGCTTCATGGCTTACAGCTGTACAACCCTCCCCAGGTAATGTGAGCTTCTGACCTCAGAGTTGTTCATGCCATTTTTATTCTGACCATATCAGAGACCATGAGTCATCTTCCTTGTAAAAGACAGCAGCTCCCTCAGTGGGGCTTTAGGTTCAGATCATTCTCCACAGGAGCAGGAATTCTCCTTGTTACGCAGTAGGTCCCAGCAGCCTTGGGATGCTAAATGAGAACAAATAAATGTATGTGTAATAGACAACGTCTATGCTTTCCCAAAGCTCCTATGTTGTACCTGGTCCCCAGTATGGTGGTGTTTTGAAGCTGGGCCTTTAGATGTGGCTCAGTCATGAGAGTTGAGTCCTCCTAAATGGAATTAGTGCCCTGCAAGAGAGACTGCAGAGACCTCCTTTGCTCCTTCTGCTGAATAAGGGCCCTGGAGTGGCTGGCCATCTGTGAACCATGGAGTGAGCTCTTACCGGAAGCCAACTGGAGACTTCTAACCTCTAGAACTGGGAGAAATAAATGTCTGTTATTTATAAGCCTCCTCGTCTGTGGTCTTTAACTAATAGCTCAAATAGACTAGGACATCATATTTAGCTGATGTGGTACCAAGGAACAAGCTAGTGGTCAGCCGAAGAGTGCTTGTGTAGTTTATTGGTAAGCGGGTTGAGAAAACAAGTGTTGGCAATACCTGAACCCCAGTCTTTATCCTAAAACGTTGCAGAGGAACCATAGTACTGTATCTAGTTGTGATGATCACCTTGCCGAGTCACTCTTTTCTCTGAAGGCTGCCTTCTCTTCTGAGTTCTGCCTCAGCCAGTAGCTTGGCTATCTTCTATGGCTGGTATGGTCAGCTCTAGTAATTTTGGGAAACTCTCTCAGAAGCCAGGAGGTCAATAAGCAAGTTGCGTTGGACTGACAAACTGTTTATTAAAAACCAAGAAAACTGGGCTGGAGAGATGGCCTAGCGGTTAAGAGCGCCGACCGCTCTTACAGAGGACCCGGGTTCGATCCCCAGCACCCACATGGCGGCCAAGAACCGTCTGAAACTCCAATTCCAGGAGAACTCCAGTTCCAGGGGAATCTGACGCCCTCTTCTGACCTCCGCGGCACTGCACGACACGGGTGCACAGACCTGCATACAGACAGTACATTCAGTCCACAATCTGAAAAAGAAGAAAAAATTTAAAAAAAAAAAAAAAACCAAGAAAAACGTGGCATGGGTGGTACACACCATTATCCGCACTGGTGAGGCAGAGGTAGGTGAATCTCTGTGAGTCTGAGGCCAGCTTGGTTACATAGTGAGTTCCAGGCCAGTCAAAGCACATTGTAGACACTGTCTCAAAAAGGGTCTGGAGAGATGGTTCAATGGTTAAATGGACCAGAGTTCCATTCCCGGCACCTATATGGCAGCTTTAAATTTTTATGTGCATGATTGTTTTCCCTGCACGTAAGTAAGTATACCATAGGCATATAATGTCTGCAGAGGCCAGAAGAGGATGTCAGATGCCCTGGAACTGGAATTACTTGAATTAATTTGGTTACTATCCAACATGTGGGTGCTAGGAACTGAATCGTGCTCCTCTGAGAAAGCAGCCAGTTCTCTCAACTGCTGAGCTATCTCTCTTCTAGCCCCAACACACAACTTCTGCTTCTCTAGTTCCACAAGCTCCTAAAGCCTTCTTTTGATCTCTTTAGGCACGAGCACATACATGGTACACATACATACATAGCAGGCAAAATACTCATATCATAAAAAAATAAATCTTTAAAAAAAAAGAAGGTGGGCATGGTGGTGATGGGCCTCGAATCCCAGCACTCAGGAGGTAGAGGAGGGAGGGCCAACACGTTAGAATAGCCTAGGATTCATATTACATAGGAGAGCTGACCCTGTCTCAACAACAGAACAGAGGAACAAAAACCATTAGGGACATGGGCTCTAAACAACAGGGATTTGGCCTCTGAACAACCTCCATTGGTGGCCTCAGGTGTGTATGTATGACATTTCTTTGGAACATAGGCTGTGACAAACGTGTTTTTTTTTTTTTTTTTTTTTTTTTTTTTTTTTCTGGCCATGGCAGGCACGTGCTTTGTTTCAGAGACAGTGTGATGCAAGCGTGTCATGTGCCCCAGCAGGTTAACATGAATGACTTGTGATGGGAGCACTGAGCTGGGCTGGGGACTGAGATCAGGACCAGAGGCTCTCAAGTTGCTCCTGGGATATTTTAGGGAACCACTTCTTTGTGGCTCACAGTATGCGTCTTAAAAGCCCATTCTGGGGCTGCAGAGATGGGTCAGCAGTTAAAAACACTGACTGTTATTGCAGAGGACCTGGGTTTGATTCCCAGCACCCACATGGTAGCTAACAACCATGCATAACTCCAGTTCCAGGGGATCAGATGCCATAAAATAAAAATAATAAATAAAATATTTTTAAAAAGCCTAATGTGGTGGTACACTCCTATAATCCCAGCACTTGGGAACTAGAGGCAGGTGGATCCAAAGTTCAAGGTCACCCTTGCCTTTATAGTGATATTGAAGCCAACCTGGGCTACATGAGACTGTGTCTCAAATAAAATGAAAAAAATAAATCTTATCCATCTTCTGTTTTCTTCCTCCTTTGCTCTCTCTCATCCTTGCTACCATGGTTATTAGTGAGTGCCAGCTCCCGGTCTGTACTGTACCACATGTGTGTGTTGCACAAGGAGGACAGTCTCATGTTTCATACAAGGGAACAAAACTGTCACTGGAAGGTAATAGCAAACATGAGGCAGGAGGGTAATGAGGTCCTGGATAGAGAGGAACTCACAGAAGGCACCACAGAGCAGCTAGATGCTGTATGTCTCAGAACTCCACAGAGATACAAGGACAACACACCGGGAGCTGTATAATGAGATTCATCGTTAAGGGATCAGCTCATATAACTGTGTGACATGAGAGGTACTGTGCCCTGCAGTTGGTAAATTCAGAGAGCTGAAGGTGCAATCCCAAGCTGAGGGCAGGAGAAACCCCAGGTCAGTAGTCAAGGGAGAGTGAATTTCTCTTCTTCAACCTTTGTGCTCTATTCAGGCCCTGGATGAATTACATGGTGCCTCACACTGAGTTGGTTGTTCTTCCTATTCAAATGTTATTCTCATGAGGAAATATCCTCAACAGACGCATTCAGAGCTAAGGAAACATCTGGGCATCTTGTAGCCCAGTCACGTGACTAACCGTCACTTTCTGGTTGCTCCTGAGAGGCTACAAGCGGAGTTCCGCGTCCTGTTCTCGTCTTTCCTTTCCTCTTCCTTCTTCTTTCTGCTCTTTCTTCCTCTCTACTCTACTTCCAGAAACTTTCTTGATGAGACTCTCAATCACCCCTCCCCAGCCTATGCAGATTATGGTCTGATGTAGAGAAGACCCCTGGCTCAAAGGGACTGATTTCTCACAGTTGCTGGGCAGGCAGACAAGTAAGCAGCATCTCTCTGGTCTCCATGGCAACCTCACCCTCAGTTGGCTCTGATCCTTGAATCAGGTAGCGCTTCTGTTGGATGAACCATAAGGCAAACCGAAATTGACCATCACAGTGCTCTAGGTGCCACCCGAGCTCCTGGTCATCACTCTGCCCTTGACCACACGATGGAAAATTCCAGAAGAGCTGACCAAGGGGACCAAGAGAGTAAGAAGTTAGCTGTCTGAGACACAATCTAATATCAGCATCTTCCCAGCTACCAGATACTCTCAGCTGAGGCTGGCCTATTCTCACACTTATCCTACCCTTATACCACTACTAACTTGAACATAACTGAAGGCCTGAACCCAACTGGACCTCATACAAGTCATGCAGTGTTTCTCTCAGAATCCTTGGCAGGGGGTGGCGGCCACACTGAGGGAAGAGCGCCATCCCTCGTCTAATGGATGTTGGAGGGTGGATTCCCACTGGGGACCCTGGGGGTCTCCCAAGTGGTTTGACTCATGCTGGCCAGCTCCCAGTGGTTTCCTTAGCATAAGCTGTGCACAGTATTGGGTGAACTTGTGAGGGAGTGGGGCAGGGGCCACCTTTCCTGCAGTGCGTTTCTGGTAGGAACAAGACCAGAGGTAACAATTAGGGCTATCACCAAGTTCCACATCAAATGGCCACTTATTATCTGGATGTAAAATTCCTGTAGAAAACCGGAACCTTGAGTAGCCTAGGAGGGAAATCTGTAGTCAGGGCAAAGAAATACACTGATCAAGAGCTTCGCCTCCGCAGGAGAGGAACCTTCTGAGACAGAACATTGCACAGACTTCAGCTATTGATTTAGAGCTCTCTGACTTGCCCCAGGTTCTCGAGTTATCATCATCATCATCATCATCATTATCATCATCATCATCATTTTTAAAGACTTAGTTTGGGGCTGGAGAGATGGCTCAGTAGTTAAGAGCATACACTGCTCTTATAGAGGATCCAATTTCAATTCCCAGCACCTGTGTGGGGTGGGTCACAACCACCTGAAACTCCAGCTGCAGGGGATCTGAAGTAATTTCCTAATCTCCTTGGGCACTTGTACGTATGTGTGTGTGTGTGTGTGTGTGTGTGTGTGTGTGTGTGTATGTGTGCATGTGTGTGTGCTTGCACACATATAATTAAAAATAAAATATCTTTTAGAAAGATTTAAGCTGGAGGGGCTGGAGAGATGGCTCAGTGGTTAAGAGCACTGACAGCTCTTGCAGAGGACCTGGGTTCGAATCCCAGCACCCACATGGCTGCTAAGAACCATCTTTGGTGCCAGGCGTGGTGGTGCATGCCTCTAATCCCAGCACTTGGGAGCCAGAAGCAGGTGGATCTCTGTGAGTCCAAGGCTAGCCTGGTTTACATAGAGAGCTCCAGGCCAGCTGGGACTAAAGGGAGACCCTGTCTCAAAAAGACTAAAAAAAAAAAAAGATTTAGGCTGGAAAGATGGATCAGCCATTAAGAGCACTTACTGCCTTATTGATCTTCCAAAGGACCCAGGTTTAGTTCCCAGCACCCATCTAACAGAGCACAATAGTATCATTTATGGATAATGTGATAATTATAAGAATATACTACTGGTAATTGAAAAGCCAAAAGGAGTCAGGGGCTTCCCCCCCCCCACAAAAAAAAAACCCTGAGTGACCCTTGAGGACCAGATCCTCAAATGACCTTGAGAAAACAAAACCTTGGTTAATCTGGGCTAACTGTGTGGCCTTAAACATCCAAAAGGAAAGTATAACCCCTAAATAAATAAATAGTAAGCCCTGAGAAATTGTACTTTCAGAATAAAACTTGAGATCTTAGTAAAAAGACAAAAAGTAAAAAAAAAAGCACTGTTTTACTGGTAAGTGCAGCTACCCTGTGGCTGCCCCTGCTTTTACCATCCTTCAAAGACATGAGACACAGCTTTTCAACCTTCCAATATGGACTGAAGACTCGTGTCTCTCCAAGAATCCTCCAAACCTTTAGTGCCAGATGGGGACTGCTGAGACATCCAACTTGTGGACTGAGCTACTACTCGGGTTTCAGCCTCTTCAGAGTATAGACTGCCATTGTTGGACTACCCAGACTGTATCATGGAGACCAGTACAGGAAGATCAAGACAGGATGTGCTGCTTACTGGGAAGGGAAAACCCCAGTGTGGAGCACAAGGGCAGAACTGATGGTGGTTTGGGCTTGCCAAGGAGGAGCCTTCAAACATTACATCTTTCAGCCTAATAAAAAAATTGGGGGCCGGAGAGATAGCCTAGTGGTTAAGAGCACCAACTGCTCTTGCAGAGGACCTGGGTTCGATCCCCAGTACCCACATGGCAGCTAAGAACTGTCTATAACTCCAATTCCAGGAGAACTCCAGTTCCAGGGGAATCCGAGACCCTCTTCTGACCTCCGCAGCATTGCACGACACGGGTGCACAAATCTACATGCAGACAGTACACTCATACACATACAAAAATAAATAAAATTAAAAAAAGAAAAAAATCATAAGCTGAAGATGCTAAAATCTATGATATATGTGGCATGCATATGTGCATATTTTGGAGTGATGCATATTGGAAGGAATAACAACAACAACAACAACAAGACTGGGTCAAAGAACTGACTGAAACGGTGAACTTCTGCTTGAAACAGTAAACTGCATCGAGAATTTTGAGAGAGACTGAGAAAAAGATGAAAACCATGTTTGGCAGAATGCATGAGCTCTGGTGGGGTGGGGGGGCAGGGAGGTGGGCATGGGTCTAGATTTGATTTGAAATTTTGTGTGAAATGCATAAAGCTTCAATAAAGATTGGCTTTAAAAAAAGAATTAAAAGGATTGCCTATTCAAAAAAGAAAAAGAATATACTGTAAGTTGGGTGTGGCGGTACACACCTTTATTCCCAGTTTTATTCTGGGATTTATTAGCAGTATTTATTCTGGTTAGAAGGCAGAGGCTGGTGGATCTCTGTAAGTTCAAGGCCAGCTTGGTCTACACAGTGAGTTCCAGGCCAGCTGGTGCTACAGGGAGACCCTGTCTCAAAAAAAAAAAAAAGAGAGAGAATATACTGTAATAAAAGTTATTTAAAGTTTGTATCCCAAGATTTTCTATTTAGTATTTTTAGACTAGCTGGTGGTAGGTGATTGAAGCCAGCTGAGGGTTACTATACTCAACTATAAGACTACTACAGCAATGTAGTACTTAAGCAGAATACCAGAATGTTCACATTGTGCTTGAGTGTTTAGGGGATGCCCTGCTTGTCCTTAAGGTGTGACACTTCTCTGGGGGTCTCAGACTTGGACAACCTGTTCCCATCCCTCTCTAATTTCTTATGCCCTCCAGCCTCCCCACACTCCAGCTTGTTCCAGCCAGAGGGCTTTGCACCTGCTTCCCTTGTCTGGGATTTTCTCTTCTCAGATCTGTGTCCCTTCTTGGTGCCTACATCTCATCTCCAAGGTCACCTTCTCAGAGAAGCCTAGTCTGCCCATCTCAACCTAGGAAACTCCCCATTTGTCATCCTCTGTGATGGTTTAATTTGGGGTGTCAACTTTTCTGAACCAAGGGATTCCCAGAGAGCTGGTAAAACATCTTTCTGACTGTGTCTGTGAGGGTGTATATGGATGTTCCTTGCATTTCTGTTAGTGTACACATCACCCACCTGTGTGTGGACAGGCCTAGCCCATGTTTGAGGGCACAGAGAGAGCAAAGAGACAGAGAGAATATGAATTCATTCTCCCTTCTGAGATGGGAATGCTTTGGCCCTTGGACACTAGATTCTCCTGCCTTCAGGCTCCTGGACTTGGGATGTTGGCTTTTTTGCAAATGGGCCAAGATACCAGCTTTCTTAAGTTCCAGCTCTCCGACAGTACATAGTGGGACTTGGCTTCTGTAATATGTGAGCTAGTTGCCCTAATAAACTCCTCTGACATATGTTCACACACGTGCATATATGTGTATGAATGTATATGTATGTTCTATTTTTCTGGAGACCGCTTCTTCCCTCTCATGCACAGTGTTTATCTCTTCACAGCACTCATGACTGTGAGCTGGGGTTTTGCTTGCTTGTGTACCATTTCCCTACACTAGATCCTAAATACAGAATAAAAGTCAGTGCTTATTTTTGTCATTATACATGCCCAGTTCAGATCTGCCTTGAATGTGACAGGGTCCTACGAAATATTTATGAAGTCAGAGGATGAAGACATTGGTATGTGGGAGGGCAGATGGACATATGAATGGGCGAGTGAATGAGTAGGTGATGGGCTAGTAAATTGGTGGTAGTTACAGGGTCGGTTGTCAGTGGATGAGTGATTATGTGGGCGGATGGTTTGTAGAGAGTTGTAGACAATGGATAAGTAGGTAAAGGATACATACATATGTGGGTTGCAGATGGATGGGTGACTAGATGGGTGGATGGGTGAGTGTATGGGTGAATATATATGTGGATGGACAGATGGCCAGGTAGATGGATAGATAGTTGGGTAGTTGTCCATGGATGGGGGAATAGATAGATAGGTGGATGGCTGGGTGGATGGATGGGGAACTGGGAGCGTCGTAGGTAGGTAGGTGAGTGGGTGAATGTACACATGGGTAGGTTGATGAGTGTGTAATGGATAAGTGAATGAGTGGGTTGTGCAGAGGTGGGCAGACTAAATAGATGGGTGAACAAATGGGTGAATTGATGTATGAGGGGGTGGAAGGATAGACGAGTGGGCTACACACAGTTTGGTGGGTGGACAGTAGGTAGAAGGATAGGTAATGAGTGGTTTCCACAGTGAGTGGATTGGTGAGTAGAGTGGATTGGTGGAGGGCCAGGTGGAGGGATAGGTAGATGGAAGGATTGTAGGCATGTGGGTGTGTTGAATTGTAGGCAAGTGAGTGTTACAAGAGTGGGCAGGTAGATGGATGACAAATTTTCTGCCCTTTTTATAGGATTTGACAGCAACCTATGTGAGGAGCACAGCCGGGAGACCTTGTGCTGAGCACACTAAAGAACAAGTCCCCTTTGCTGAGGAAGCAAAGGACATCGCTCTGAGCCTAGGGCTATAATGATGTGAGGGAAGCTCGCGTGTTCCCTTCCTGAGTACTTGCTCATTTGTCATAGCTCAGGCTGCTGGTTGTGGATGTGACCCGACCTTACCACTGGCCTTCCCCCGAGAGCAGGGAGAACAAGGTCCTGGGTCAGACTGCCCGGGCACTGCCGGACCAGCCCCTCCTCCCCGGCACCACTAGCCTTGGCATCAGAAGCTGCATGCTGAGTGATTTTCATTTGTGGCCATCTGACCCCTAATTACTTCTATTAATTACTTGGACAGGCTTTCTATGCAAAGAGGGCTTAAAACTCAGGGAAGTGGCAAGGGGTGTTCTTCATCTGTCCTTGTCCGCCACCTGTTCTCGAGGGAGACTGTGGGCATAGGGTTGTTCAGTTTCCCAGGGAGACTGTGGGCTTAGGGTTGTTCGGTTTCCAGGGATTTGTTCTCTCAGAGCTGAGACTGAGGCCAGTCTGTCATTTTGATGGGTTCCCTGAAGAGCTGATTCTTGTGCTAATCCCATGTCTTCTAAGTGGCTGGTTTCATACTGGTGGTGAACAAGTGAGACAATGGGACAAGGATGGGAGAAGGAGAGAAGGACAAGGCTCCTGGTCATCGTCCAATTTAGAATTAACGCTTCAGTTCTTTGTGGCTTCCCTTTATCATTCCAAGGAAAGGCCAGCATGGAGCAGCCTTGCTCATGGGAGAGGAGTTCAAAGGGTTATAAACCCTATACTTGAAAGGGTGTGGGGGCTGGAGAGATGGCTCAGTGGTTGAGTGTCCACTGCTCTTGCAGAGGACCCGGGTTCGATTCCCATCACTCACATGGTGGCTAAGAACCGTCTTTAAGCTATTAAAGGCATGGTGGTACACACCTTTAATCCTAGCATTCACACTTGGGAGGCAGAGGCAGGCAGACTCTTTGTGAGATCAAGGCCAGCCTGGTCTACAGAGTGAGTTTCAGGCTGGCTGGGGCTATAGGGAGACCCTGACTCAAAAAAAAGAAAGAAAGAAAAAAGAAAGGGTATGGTGGTACATGTGTGGAAGTCCAGCTTTGATAAGGACAAGGAAAGATGATTGCTGTGAGTTCCAGGCTCAGGCTACCCTGGGCTACACAGTGAGTTCCAGGTCAGTCTGAATTTCAGCGTGACACCCTGTCTCAATCCAATCAATCAATCAATCAATCAATCAATCATCAGTCAGTTAATCAAACAAACAAAAGCAACAACAAACAAGCCCAGGCTACATAAGGAGACCCTGTCTGAAACAAACAAACAAACAAACAAACAAACAAATGAACAAACATAAAAATAAGACTACTTGGCGCTGGAGAGATGGGTCAGCTGTTAAGAGCATTGGCTGCTCTTGCAGAGGATCAAGGTTTGATTCCTAGCAACCACATGGTAGTTAACAACCACCCATAAGTCCAGTTCCAGAGGATGAGGACCTGATGCCCTTTTCTGACCTCTACGGACATTGCCTGAAACAGGTGCACTTACATACATTCAGGCAATATACTCATACATGTAAGAAACAAAAAATAATAATAATGGGACTGGAGAGATGTCTGGCTCCGCAGTTAACTGGCTGTTCTTATGGAGGACCTGGGTTTGATTCCTAGCACTTACATGACAACAAACAACCATATGTAACTCCAGTTCCAGGGGAATCTGATGTCCTCTTCCAACCTCTGCAGGCATTGCATGACACTGCTGTGCTTACATGCATACAATACACTCATACAAATAGAAAATAATAAGAAAGTAAAAAGACTACTGTCCTTAGCTTAATAAACCCCAACTTTTGATTCATACAAATACATAAAAGGGGGCTGGCAAGGTAACAATGGGGTCACAGCAATGAGAGAAGTCCCTAATGCGAGTGGAAAGCCATGATGGAGTCTGAAGCTACACTAGTGTCTGCACACCTCCTGTTGCTGCTGCGATGGGTCCTTAGTGCTGGGTGTTTACAGCTCCCACCAAGGACCTTTTTCTGACCCTGACTTGAAGATGGCTGCAGCTCTGGGTTCCCTGTCATAACTTTTCCATAACCCTGATCATTTGTCTGTTTGTCCTCTCTGATGGGAAACGGCATGGTGAGAGCACAAGATTGTTCTAGTGGCCACTGTACAACCAGAGCCTGATGGGGTAATTACTCAATAAGTCTTTGTTTGTTTGACGTGAGACAAAGTTTCCCTATAGCCCCAGCTGGCCTGGAACTTGCTGTTAGAGGCTGCTCTTGATCTCACAGAGATCCGCCTAACGAGGCTTCTGCCTCTAAAGTGCTCAGATTAAAGGTGTAGGCCACCAAGCTCAGCTACTAAATAAATCTGGAAGAAAGGAAGGAAGAAGGAAGGAAGGAAGGAGGAAGGAAGGAGGAAAGGAAGGAAGGAAGGAAAGAGGAAGAAAGGAAGGAAGGAGGGAAGGAAGGAAGGAGGAAGGAAGGAAGGAGTGAAGGAAGGAAGGAGGAAGGAAGGAGAGAAGGAGGAAGGAAGGAAGGAAGGAAGGAAGGAAGGAAGGAAGGAAGGAAGGAAGAAGCTTCTGGGACAAAGTGTATCCAGACAGGACAAATGGAGGGAAATGAGAAAAGAGTGCAAACCAAGGAACCTGGCCCCTAAAACATCCTCCCTAGAATGGTGGTTCCTTCTAATGTGGACATGGCTGGTTCCGTCTCTGGGAAGGCAGTCATATCCAAAACTGCAAAGCTGAGGAGGAGTCAGCCCACCCCGGAGATAAGAAAATACATCTACTCATCCTGGATAAAGTGCCAACAACAGACCGAAGCAACAATTATGCCGAAATCCAGCTTGGTGAACCAAAAAGTTTATTGGGGTTACTTACAGAACATAGCTGAGGGGCTGGAGAGATGGCTCAGGGGTTAAGAGTGCCAACTGCTCTTGCAGAGGACCTGGGCTCGATTCCCAGAACCCATTTGTTGGATAAAAACCGTCCTTAGGCTGGGTGTGGTGGTGAATGCCTTTAATCCCAGCACTTGGGAGGCAGAGGCAGGCAGATCTCTGTGAGTTCAAGGCCAGCCTGGTCTACCTAGCGAACTCCAGGCCAGCTAGGACTAAAGAGAGACTCTTTCACAAAAAGACAAAAAAAAAAAAAAAAAGGAACATAGCTTCATAATTCCTTACCAGATGGTGGGTGAACCCAAAGTAGCCACGCCACTGAAAAGTCTCACCTCAGCATGGGTGATACCTTGCCTATAGCTGCACAAACCAAGGTTCCTCAGTTGACTCTGAAACCTGTATACACAAGCAGCTCCCAAGAGCATGCACACAGAGGGCAGAGTTCACACAGCTCAGAGAGAGAGATGGAGGAAGGAAAGGCTGAACTCTTAGGTGAGGGCCTATTATCCCTCCCCTCCTGTGGTGGTTTGAATGTGTGTCCCCCATAGGCTCTAGGTATTCAGACGTTTGTCTCCAGTTGGTGGTGCTGTTTTTGGAGGTCTTAGAAGGTGTGGTCATGCTGAGGAAATGCGTTGTTGGGGGGCAGGCTTAGTGAGTTTTAAAAAAAAAATTTTTATTAATTTTATTTATTTTTGTATGTGTATGAATGTACTGTCTGCATGCAAGTCTGTGCACCCGTGTCGTGCAATGCCACGGAGGTCAGAAGAGGGTCTCAGATTCCCCTGGAGCTGGAGTTCTCCTGGAATTGGAGTTTCAGACGGCTCTCGGCCGCCATGTGGGTGCTGGGGATCGAACCCGGGTCCTCTGTAAGAGCAGTCGGTGCTCTTAACCGCTAGGCCATCTCTCCAGCCCCGCTTAGTGAGTTTTTTAACAAGCCTCGTGGTCTACAGTTGCTCTCTTTCTGCTTTCTGTGCTCTTTGCGAGATGTGACCCTCGGCTTGCTGCTCCAGCCGCCACGCCTCCCGCCACAATGGACTCTAATTCCCTGGAACCGTCAATCGTAAGCTCAAATAAACTCTTCCTTTTATAAGTTCCTTGGTCATGGTGCTTTATCACAGCAACAGAAAAGTGACTAATACACCTCCGCTTTCTTCTATGAGGGAACATCAACCAAGTCAATCTTGAGTGTCACTTGAGGGTAGTCACCGATGCTTTGATTAATATGGTAATGCCTGTTACGCTCCAAGGAGAGTTCTAAAACAGCCTGGCTGAGTGGGAGGGGTGCGGAAGTGGCAGGTGAAGAATGTTCAAATGGGAAACTGGGGGCTGCTCTTGCAGAGGATCTGTTAGGTTCCCAACACCCATATGGCATCTAATAACTGTCTGGACCTCCAACTCTAGGGGATCTGACGCCCTCTTTTGGTACTTACAGACACGCAGGCAAAATACTCACATAAATTAAATAAAAATGAGTAAATGTTGAAAAAGAAAATCCAAATGAGGTTTAGCAGGGCTGGAGATGGACAGGGAAGGAGGTTTTGGTCCATTCTGGCTCTAGGTGTTCTGTGTCTGTTTAGAGTGTGGTCTGTTCATTCATCCTCAAGGAACAACCGCTTCTCACAGTGCTGAGGCCTCCTGCCTCCTTGAGTTTCTCAGCAAAGTCCTTTCCCTATCAGTTCTGCCCAGCAAGCCCAAAGCCTGCTTTCCCTCTGGGGCTGCTTTGGGGGCCATCAGCCCTCTCTGGAGACAGAAAGGATGCTCTTCCATGTGATTTCTTTCTGTTCCCTTGAAAAAAAATTGAGATATAAGCCATATATCATAAAGCTTACCTTTTAAAAAATATTTTATTATTTAGATTTTTGTTTTACAGGTATGAGCGTATTGCCTGCATGCATGCAACTGCAGTGCTCACAGAGGTTATATGAAGGCATCAGAGCCCCTGGAACTGGGGTTATAGCCAACATATGGGTGCTGGGAACTGAACCCCAGACCTCTGTAAGAGTAGTCAATGTTCTTAACCACTGAGCCATCTCTTTAGTTCTTGAAGAAGCTCACCTTTTAAATTAAAAAATTAATTTATTTTTATCTTATGTGTATGCATATTTTGCCTATATGTACGTAAGTGCATCACATGGGTACAATGCTCTTGGAGGTCAGAAGAGGGCATTTGATCCCCCAGAACTGGAGTTATAATGTTTAGCTAGCACGGGGATACTGGGAAGTGAATTGGGGTCTTCTGCAAGAACAGCCAGTGCTCTTAACCACTGAGCCATCTCTTCAGCCTCACTTTTAAAACTTTAAATGGTTTTTATTTATTATTTGAGAATTTTTATATATGTATATAGCATGTTTTGGTTATGTGCACACCCATTCTCCTCTCTGCTCTGCCTCCTGCTCCCACTAGAACCCCTCTTCACTTCAAATCCCTCATACATTCATGGTGTTTTACTTTAACTTTATTTTATTTATTTATTTACTTTATTATTTGTATCTTTTTTTAATTATTTAATACCCTCCGAGATTAATTAGGGTTAGTTGCATGTGCATGTGTGTGTAGGGTATTTATTGGATCACAGGTAAATTGCTAGTAGCTATATCCCTGAAGAAAGATGCCTTCCCCTCCTCTCAGCAGCCCTTCACTGCTGATAGCGCCTCAGCTAGAGGTGGCTGCTATACGTGTCCCTCCGCCATCCATGCCGGAATGCTGACTGGCTTGATGCTGCACGCGTCTTGTGCAGCTGTAGTGAGTTCATGACTGAAGCAGCCATGTCATGTCCAGCCTTTCAAAGCATTCCTCCCTATCCTCTGGTTGGATGAACATGGTAGCATATGCCTTTAATCCCAGAACTCAAGAGGCAGAGGCAGAGTCTCCCTGTAATCCCAGCTACAGGGCATCTCTGTGGAGCAAGTTCCAGGCCAGCTGGGGCTACAGGGAGACTCTGTCTCGGAACAAACAAAGAAAACAAAGAATGAAAAAGCCCTCCCTCTGGATCTTACATTCTTTCTTCCCACTCTTCTGAAATGTTCCCTGAGCCTTGGTGGTGCATTTTAGTACTGTGTATCCATCGCCACTGACTAACTCCAGAACTCCCCTCTTCCCTGCACCCTGCCTCCTGTGTCCACTAATCTATGTTCACTAATTCTAGTTCCTATGCTAGTCCATGCAGTAGATGGCCTTCGGAGTCTGTTTCCCTGATGCTTTCAAGGGCATCCATAACTGCAACATGTGTCCATAACTGCGACATGCGTCCATACCTCTTTTGCTTGGCTCAATAATATACAGTGTGGCCATGCTACATCTTGTCTATCCAGTCATTAGCTGGTACACAGATGGGATGTTTCTGTTAATTAACTATCATACATAAAGCTGTTACCAACATCTGTATACATGAAGGTTTGCAATGTTCAGTTCTTCTGAGTACATTCCCAAGAAGAGCAGGATTGTGGAGTCACAAGGTAGCTAGGTTTCACTTTTCCAGGGACTGCCTATTTGCCTGAGTGGCTGCTATTTTCCAGTCTCTCTAACCCTCTGAGGTGCCAACTACACCTGCTGGCATGGCTCTAGCCATCCTTGAGGGCAGAAGGCCCCCTGGGCTTCCTGGTCCCATGTTGCTGTGCTTTGCCATGGCCTGGAGTAGGCACGGTCCCCTCTTGTTCCTCCTGGGAGCTCTTGAGACAGCCTCCCCAGCTAGCAAGAACGACTCAGTCCAAGGGGTCTCAGAGTCACCTCGACTCATTCCTGAAGCAGAGAAACAGGAGCTACTGTGTTCCCACTAGGAGCTGGGCGCCCACACTTAAAACCTGCTGAGGAGGCCTGAGGGTGTAGGTCAGAGGTACAGTGCCTGCCTAACAAAACAGAACAGAATGAGGAAAACTCACACCTGCTGCGATGCTGCGATGCTCCTGTCTCTCTTAGCGTTTGCCATATAGAGTTTGGTGTTATGCGTGGTGTCTCCGCTGAGACCTTGCAACACAGTCCCTGTTCACAGGGCCGGGGAACCCGTGTACTGGCGTCTTCTTGGGTAGATACAGCTAAAGTGACAGGAAGGACACAGGATTCTAAGACGATGGAAGATTGCGCCCCCTGGTGGATAGATCTTGTATCATCTCCAGCCCTAGAGTCCGGGTGGATTGAAAATTTGAATTTCACTTGTACTTTTAGCTATACTCTAAGGTATATATACTCAGAGGTTTTGGACTCAGAGGCAGCATCTACACAGGGAAGAATCTACCACCAGCATTGAGCACACAGACTCAAAGTTATTGGAACTGGTGGCTTTGCTTTGTTCTGATCCCAGGAAGAAAGACACAGAGGTAGCAGCTCAGACTGTCTATTCAGCAGTGAAGAAACGGGCCCAGGAACTTGATCCAGTGTCTTACTTAAGGTAAGTCAAAGAGCTTTCAAGACAGTCCAACAGTGAGGGCTGGCATATAGCTGAGTGGTAGTGAACTTGTCTGGCATGTGCGACTGCCCTGGGTTCCATCTCCAGCTCCACAGGGAAAAGAATAACAATTTTAAAAGCATCTCACACAGCAACAAAATAGCCAGGCATCGTCATGGTGCTTGTGAGATAAAGGCAGGGATATTGGTAGGTGAGGGCCCTCCTCTGGTACACAAGGAGAACCTGTCTCATAAAAGGAATGCCAAGAGTGGTGGCACTTGCCTTTAAGCCCAGCACTAAAGAGGCAGAGCAGATCTCTGTGAGTTCAAAGCCAGCGTGGGCTATATAGCAAGTTCAAGGCTAGCTGAGAGACCCTGTTTCAAAAAGACAAAAAAATGAAGGAAGGAAAGCAGAGAGAGAAGGAGGAAGGAAGGAAGGAAGGAAGGAAGGAAGGAAGGAAGGAAGGAAGGAAGGAAGGAAGGAAAAACATGGGACTGGAGATGAGTTCCGTGGTATAACACTTTCCTAACTGGTGTTACATCCTGGGTGTGATCCCCATCACTGAAAAAACTGTAAGAAAATGTATACATTCCTCGATAGTGTGAGAAACAGACTGATGTGTCCCCAGATGATTATAATGGGAACGAGGGGAACCCTGTGGACTAGGACGATGTTCATGGCCTTAATGCTGATAATTATTTTCTAGGGACAGGCACATTAAAAACTATATTCTTTATACACAAGCAATTTATTGCGAATCAAGTACAGCTCAATAAAGCTGTCTTAAAATGTTCTTCCTGGTCTCCCCATGTGATGCCATCTGTCCATTACAACACAGCACGAGGTCCTCGTAGAATGCTCTTAAATTTCACAGACTCCAGAACTGTGAGTCAAACCTCCACTATACTTTTTTTTTTTTTAAGTGGGGGCTGGGGGAGAGAGAAGTGTAGAGACAGGACTTAGCTATTATGTGCACTGGCTGCTCTTTTAGAGGACCCAGGCTTGATTCCCAGCATGCACATGGCAGATGATAATCATGAGATCTGGTGCCCTGATGCCCCCTTCTGTCCTCCTTAGGCAGTGCATGCATGTGGTGCACTGATGCCCTCTTCTGGCCCCCTGAGGCAGTGCATGCATGTGGTACACTGATGCCCTCTTCTAGCCTTCTCAGACAGTGCATGCATGTGGTATACTGATACACATGTGTGTAAAACACTCATACTCATAAAATAAAAATAATTTTTTAATTAAGGGGAGTGCGGAGAGATGGTTCAGTGTTTAAGAGTGCTAGCTGCTTTTGAAGAGGACCAAGATTTGATTCTCAGAACACATGGTAGTAACAACCGTCAGTAATTCCAGTTCTAAGGGATCCAACAACCTCTTTTGGCCTCTGCAGGCATTGCATAACCTAGGCACACTTAGATACATACAGGCAAAACACTCATACACATACGATAATAACGAATCTTTTTTTTTTTAAAGTTGTCCTCCATGGGTGTGGTGGCACACGCCCTTGGTCCCAGCACTCAGGAGGCAGAGGCAGGTGAATCTCTGTGAGTTCAAGGCCAGCCTGGTCTACAGAGGGAGTTCCAGGCCAGTGGGGAGTTACAGGGAGACCCTGTCTTAAAAATACCCCCCAAAGTTGTTCTCTGACAACCACAACTCCTTCCCCCAAGCAGCACTAGGGACGTTGGCCCTGGTGTCCCAATCTTTAGTGGTGTCTGACCCAAGGTTTTCTCTCCAAATGACTTAGAATAGCAAAAAAACAGGTAGCTTAGCCTTCTAGCAGGAACATGCAATATTTTGACAATGGAACAGGGACATTGAAAACCAGAAAGAAAAAAAAAAAACCTCTTTTTTTTCTTTTTAATTTACAGTGGACTTCACAAGGTGCAGGGCAGCACCAGTCCCAGGGGATCTGGTGGGTACTGTGCTCATGGATGTATGTAAATATACAGGCAGGAAAAACATTCATGGGAATGCACCTCGTGTGCTGGGAGTGTGGCATCTGGAACTTGGTAGTATCCAGGTAAGGAAACAACTGTCAGAATTGGTACCACCACTGTCATTTACTGGAACACTGGAGATGAATGAATGAGTGAGTGAATGAATGATGTGGTCAGCCTAGACTAGCCCTCTGGACTCAGTTAGCATCTTCTCCTGTCACCCCCTCTGGAATTAGGCAACTCACTGCGAGCTGAGCCGCTCTGCACTTGCCTGCAACTTGGGCCAAGTTTCTTAGTCTCCCTAGACTTTGGTTCTCTTTTCTATAAAATGGAGACATACCCAATACTGATCTCATGCGCTGTGGTGAGCCGCTGGAATTTCCAGCAGGGGGACTAAATAAGACTTGGGGACCTGGAGACTCTGGCCTTCCAAATCCCATGCCTTGGGCAACTCTTACCTGCTCAACCCACCCTTTCTCCTCTCCCTTCAGTGACCTTCTTTGAAGTCCACTGGGACCGTTTTTTGAATTTCCTTTGTACCCATGGAATAGAGAAGACATGTATCTGTCCCCCAGGGAGATAAGAGGACCCTACCTAGCTCTTGGGCCTGTGACCCATATGGAATTGCTGAACTGATGTTTCTGTTTATTTTTTGCTTGTTTTGAGACACAGTCTTTAGGAGCTCAGCCTAGCCTCAAACTAACTGAAGACGACTTTGAATGCCTGACTCCCCTGCCTCCATCTCCTAAGTGTTGGGATGGCAGGCAGGCATTACCACTGCTGACTCTGGATCTACTGAATTGAAAAATCCATGTGCCTTGTGTGATTGGCCACTTGGTTTGAGTTGACGATGGGGAGCTTTGGAGAGAAGTGGGGGTTCATCTGCCCCGGCTGCTGCTGCTCAGGTATCCTGGAGGACATTGGCACCTCACTGAGCCTCAAGAGCAGCAGCACTGCTCACAGGGCCACTGCAGGGTCTGCTTGGATGAAGATGGCTGAGCTCTGCCCCCTGGAGCTGGTCACTTGTAAGAAGCCAGAATGTTCCATGTGGCACACTGTGACCCTCTCCTACAGAGGAAACCAACAGGGTGAGTGATAGGAATGGTGGACGAGTGTTCAGTGCTGGTCAGGGAGGGCTTCTGTGAGGACCCAGGTCCTGGGGAACCTAGACACAGTGTCTGTGAAGGTGGGCACAGGGACAGCAAAGAGGAGAGCCCCCTGACTTCTGTTTGTCTCTCTGGCTGCCCAGAATCAAGGCTGTCAGTTGCCTTTCCCTGTGCCAGCTGACATTCCAGCCTCGGCAGTAGGTGACTTTCAGTCCTAGGAGAGAAAGGCCCTGACCGTCTGGCCTGGCAGGAGTTAACGCCCCTACAATGTGACACCATCCTGTAGGTTATCTCTGCCTGATACTCCTCCCCACCCGTGAGGAAGCAGCAGCTTCAATAGACTTCGAAGCTCACTGGGAGGAGCCAGGAGCACGTATTCATGGAGGAGCCAGGGGCACATATTCGTGGAGGAGCCAGGAGCACGTATTCGTGGAGGAGCCAGGGGCACGTATTCGTGGAGGAGCCAGGGGCACGTATTCGTGGAGGAGCCAGGGGCACGTATTCATGGAGAAGCCAGGAGCACGTATTCGTGGAGGAGCCAGGAGCACGTATTCATGGAGGAGCCAGGGGCACGTATTCCTGGAGGAGCCAGGAGTCCTCTGGGAGAGGGGAGAGCAACCAAAAGAATGACTCAGCTGCTGAGAGTCTGGGTGGATCCAGACAGAGCAGTGGGGTGTGTGTTGGGGGGGGGGCGGTGCCTGCTTAGTTAACTTGTTTATCACTCTGACCAGAAAGACTTCAAGGCGGTCAATGACATTGTGGACACTATGAAAAATCCATTTTGAGTCCCCTCAGAGATAACCAAAGCCCTGGGCTACTTTTGGATTATGTTCCCGGATAATTTGAACATGTGAAGAAAAGAAAAGAAAGTTAAAGAAAGAGAGAGGCAGGGAGCTAGAGGCTGGCAGAGAGCACTAGACTCAATTCTGGAGTCTCTGCAGTGTTTGTCTTTCTCTATGACCTTGGAAATGGCATTTGAGTTTTCACAGTTAATTTTTTTCCCATATACCTGCATAGACCCAGCAGGTAAAACCTTGCGGTGCTGTCTCTTGCTCGCTGTGCCCAGCTGGGTATCTTAGGGTTCCTAAAATCTTGAAAAAATAAAAGATTCAAGGCTAGGGTTGTAGCTCAGTTGGTAAATTGTTTACTTAGCATGGAGCCCTCAGCACCATCCCTAGCACTGCATAAACTCATTTTAAGCAGGAGGGATGGATCTGTGGGTAAAGACACCAAGCCTGGTGATCTGAGGATCTGGATTCATACAATAGAAGGAGAGAACTCACTCCTGGAAGTTGTCCTCTGACCTCCGCATGTACTGTGGCACATGTGCCTCCCTCCAAATAAATGCAATTAAAAGGGGTAGAAAGATTGCTTGGTGGATAAGGGCACTGACTGCTCTTGGAGAGGATCTGGGTGTGGTTCCCAGCACCCACACGATGGCTAACAATGGTCCATAACTCCAGATCCAGGGTAATGACCTCTGTGGGCATTGCATGATATGGCTGCACTTACATACCTGCAGGCAATGCATTTGTACATATAAAATAAAAATTATAAATAAAATATTAAAAAAATGAAATAAAAACCCCTTGGCATGGCAGCACCTCCCGATAATCTCAACACTGGGGAGGTGGAGGCTGGAGGATGAATTCGAGGTCATCCTCATCTACATAACAAGTTTGAGGCCTTAGCCTCAAGCTATAGCCAAGAATACAAAGCTGAGAGGGTAGATCTATATGTAGGCTATACTCTGTTCTTCTAAAGTATGAAAAATAACTTTTTCAGTTGCTGACAGAGAGAACAAAAAGGAAAAAAGTAGCATCCCTTAAATTTCTCCCATTTTACACTTTTTTAAGATTTATTTATTTATTTATTTATTTATTTATTTATTTATTTGTATGAATGTACTGTCTGCATGCAGGTCTGTGCACCCATGTTGTGCAATGCCGTGGAGGTCAGAAGAGGATGTCAGATTCCCCTGGAACTGGAGTTCTCCTGGAATTGGAGTTACAGACTGTTCTCAGCTGCCATGTGGGTGCTGGGGATTGAACCTGGGTCCTCTGCAAGAGCAGTCTGCACTCTTAACCACTAGGCCATCTCTCCAGCCCCCATTTTACATTTTTAATTTAGTTAATACTTTTTGACAATATCATACTTATATACAATGCACTGTGATTAAATTAACTGTCATTGTCTTCTCTGATCCCCTTCCGCCTTCTGCCAACCTTTCTTCTCCCCAAGTATTCCCCCTCCTACCCTTAAGTACCCCTTTCTTCCTTCCTCCCTCCTCCTCCCTGCCCTTCTCTCTCTCCTCTTTCTTTCTCTATCTCCCTCCCTTCCTCCCTCCACCTACCTCCCTCTCTTCTTCCTTCCTTCCTTCCTTCCTTCCTTCCTTCCTTCCTTCCTTCCTTCCTTCCTTTCTTTCTTTCTTTCTTTCTTTCTTTCTTTCTTTCTTTCTTTCTTTCTTCTCCCTCAATCCCCCAAATTTTGTTTTGTTTTATTTTAATTTGTTTTATTCTATTTTAGCTTATATATTGTAGAGACAGGGATGGAGCCTCACAGTCCTGAACACTTGAGACAAGTACTCTGCCTCCACACAGTCCCAGCACAAATTATCCTTTTACTTGCTATTTCTTTTTTCTGGGAAGCTCTACGAGGCTTGAAACTTTTCAGGGTGACACAGTGGGAGCAGCTTCTGTACTCCTGAAGCAGTACCCACATTCTCCCTCCAAACAGATGAGGAACTTGAATTTTCAAAGAGGCTGAGACCTCTCTCTGTGCCCACATCAAAGTAGGTCAGGAATCTTTTCCTACAGATTTCCCTGTTAGAAGGAAGCTGGCACCCAGCCCTTGATGGAAAGTTAATAGATTATTCCTCATCTAGAAGCCTTTGGATTGCATGGAGATTTTAAGGAGAGGGAGTGAGACCACATCGTTAAGTGGCAGGAAAAAATACCATGTTTTTTCATATATATATATATATA
>VZQC01004854.1:4116418-4154010 GCA_009823505.1 Rhizomys pruinosus
GGGCTGGAGAGATGGCCTAGCGGTTAAGAGCGCCGACCGCTCTTACAGAGGACCCGGGTTCGATCCCCAGCACCCACATGGCGGCCGAGAACCGTCCAAAAACTCCAATTCCAGGAGAACTCCAGTTCCAGGGGAATCCGACGCCCTCTTCTGACCTCCGCGGCATTGCACGACACGGGTGCACAAACCTGCATGCAGACAGTACATTCATACACATACAGAAATAAATAAAATTAAAAAAATTAAAAAAAAAAAAAGAATAGTTAAGAAGCGATTAGTTCTAGGGTCTTTCCCAAGATAGTGGCTCCTGAGGCAGCAGGTGCATTCTGAGCAGCTAAGGGCAAAGTCTGGGAGGGGACTTTCCCAAGAGTTCTGGGAAGTGTCAGAGGTGGCCCAAGGGCATTTGGATCCTTAGGGACTACAACTTGATGTCATAGACATTGCCCAAGGGCATCAGGAGACAACAGGGAAAACCCTGGTGTTGGCTGAGCCTTTCTCCTACTGAACCCAGGTATAGACCTTGGCACCTGGCCCTGGAGAATTGGTTGGTAGATTAAGGGTGGTATACAGATGGACATGAGTACATCTCACCAGGTGGGTGATTGGGGTTCACACTTGGATGTGGGGGACTCTGGCTGCACTGCAGGGGAATCATTGTGACCTTCCAGCCCACAGGATCGGGAGTGCCTAGGGCCCTCAGGGTGTGGGTTTCACAGGTCTGGGGGCTCAGGCCAGCTTGGGTGTTGTATGGCTTAGTTCATTGGGTGAACTGTTTGCAGGTTGGAAGAGGGGTATTTGTTTGTACAGTGTTAGGATAGAATTAAGATTTTGGAGTCTAGAGTGTCCACACCTGTGCATCAATTAGGAAGTCAACAAACACCTGAAGAGTATAACCAACATCAGTGTCAGCTCAATAAGCACCTAGGCTTCACATTGGAACCACTCCCAACAGAGGCTACCCAAGTTCCTAAAGTTCAATGAAAGAAAGACTCAGGTGGATCTCTACTAAACACTAATACCCCTATTCAAGTACCTTCTAATGAAGATCCCTTGGATATAACTCAGGATAGAGATCTCAAAAGAACAATTATGAAAATGATTAGAAAAATTAAGGAGTTGAGGGAATTTAAGGAACTTATAAAAAAAGGAAGTCTAGGATCTAAAAGAAGACAGGGATAAACTGAAAGAGGACAATGATAAATTGCAGAATGAAATGACAAAAAATATAGCAACACTGAAGAAAATTCAAGTTGAAATGAAAAAGAAATGCAACATTCCACAAACAACTTGGAAAGGACAGGAGAAACTTAATAATAGAATGGAGTAGAAAATAGAATTTCAAGATTGGAAGACAATATGGATGAATTGGATAAATCAAGTAAAGATTATGAAAAATTTAAGAAAGCACAAGAATGGAATAATCAGGTATTGTGGGATACTATGAAAAGACAGAACCTACAAATTATAGGGTTAGAAGAGGAAGAAGAGAGCTAGATGCCTAGGAGGCCAGGACACGCCAGGTGGGTTGGGAAGGTGTGTGCAACTAGGGCCAGTGCCAGAGGTCTGGGGCTCAGAGACGGGGGGGGAGCCAGCCTCAGTGCGATGCCTAGGAGGCCAGGACATGCCAGTGGTGCAGAGGATCCAGTAAGCCGGTGGAGTTGTGATGGAGGCCTGGGGCTCAGAGACCAGGTGGGAGCCAGCCTCAGTGCGATGCCCAGGAGGCCAGGACATGCCAGGTGGGCTGGGAAGGTGTGCGCAACTAGGGCCAGTGCCAGAGGCCTGGGACTCAGAGACCAGGTGGGAGCCAGCCTCAGTGCGATGCCTAGGAGGCCAGGACATGCCAGTGGTGCAGAGGATCCAGTAAGCCGGTGGAGTTGTGATGTAGACAATCCAGTGGGTGCAGTGTTAGTGATTCTAGGCTGCACAGCCAACCTAGAGGAATTGAATGGCAGGAAGCACAGTGAGTGACCAACTGATCCTCCACATTAACATTTGAAATTAGCACCAGAATCTAAACAACAAAATAAATCCATATCCTGAAGCCACAACGAAAAACGTAACAACATGGGAAGAGCTCATAATAAATCCACAGTGAACTCGACCAGTCCTATAGAAGATCCCTACAATGAGATCTCCATGGAAGGAAACCAAGACATGGACCTTAGAAGAACAGTCGTAGACATGTTCAAAGAAATCAAAGAATATATGTAATAAATCACAGAACTAAGGGAAGAGAATGAAATACCCAGGAAGGTTCAGGAAGGAAAGAATGATAAACTCCAGAAAGAACTAGAGGGAAAGAATACCAAACTGCAAAAGAACTAGAGGAAGAGAAACACAAATTCTGAAAAGAACTAGAGGAAGAGAAACACAAACTCTGAAAAGAAGTGGAAACATTGACAAGATCGCAGGCTGTTTTCTTGTGAAAAGAAAATAATAAAGAAAAAAAACAGCAAAAAAAAGAAAGGAGCCAGGAGGTATGAATATATATTTCTTTTTTTTTTAATTTTATTTATTTCCGTATGTGTATGAATGTACTGTCTGCATGTAGGTTTGTGCACCCGTGTCGTGCAAGGCTGCGGAGGTCAGAAGAGGGTCTCGGATTCCCCTGGAACTGGAGTTCTCCTGGAATTGGAGTTTCAGATGGTTCTCGGCCGCCATGTGGGTGCTGGGGATCGAACTCGGGTCCTCTGTAAGAGTGGTCGGCGCTCTTAACCACTAGGCCATCTCTCCAGCCCCTGAATATATATTTCTTAAAAGAATAAATGGTCAGCACAGCTATGAAAAAAATGCTCGACTTCATTAACCATCAGAGAAATATAGATGAAAAGCATGAGCTATCACTTCTCCAGTAAGAATTATAATAATCAAAAGGAGGAAAACTGACAAATTCTGGTGAGAATGTGTTACATCATTGATAGGAATGCAAATTAACACAGCTACTGTAGAAAATAGAATGGAGTTTCCTCAAGAAACTGAAAATAGATATCCATCCATCCGTTAGTCCACTGCTGAATATAGAAATGTTTTCAGCATGTCAAAGAAATACCTGTGTATCTGTTAGCCAAGATGTGGAATGACAGACACCACTTAGTAGATAGATAAAGATATGTGTGTGTGTGTGTGTGTGTGTGTGAGAGAGAGAGAGAGAGAGAGAGAGAGAGAGAAGCATAAAAGGGTGGTTTCTATTATCTCTATTATAGACAGATGGAACTATAGAGCAATGAGCAGAGAAAGTTACACATAGTCAAAGCTGTCATGTTCTGTCACATATGTAAATTTCAAAAATTAGTTATTGTGTGTGTGTGTGTGTGTGTGTGTGTGTGTACACCACACACATGCGATGCTCACAGAAGCCTGAAGAGAGGGTATCAGATGTCCTGGAACTAGAAACACATTTAGTGTTCATAACCACTGAGCCATCTCTCCAGACCCTCATATGTAGATTTTTTTTTTTAAGTGAAAGCTGGGCTGGGCGTGGTGGCGCACACCTTTGATCCTAGAACTTGGGAGGCAGAGTCGGGGGTGATCTCTATGAATTCAAAGGCAGCCTGGTCTACATAGTGAGTTCCAGGCCAGTTGGGGCTATAGGGAGTCTCTCTCTTTCTCTCTTTTAATATGGAATGCTTCACAAATTTGCATGTCATCCTTGTGCATGGGACCGTGCTAATCTTCTCTGTATCATTCCAATTTTAGTATATGTGCTGCTGAAGTGAGCACAACACTTTCTCAAAAAGACAAAAAAAGTGGGAGTTGGAGAAGGGTGGTGGAGAGAAGGGATGATGATATGGGTACCCGAAGATAGTCAGCTAGAAATAATACATCCTAGTGCTCTATAGGACAGTGATGAGACAATAATAGCTTATGATCTCTGTTACATATTCTATGAACAGCAATGAGAGGAGCTTGAAGGTGCTGTCTCATGAAGGAATTAGTTCTATCTCATGTGAGGAGTGAGTCAGGTCTCAGTTAGTCCCTTTGAGATGGGTTTTTACAAGTGAACCTGGCAGCTCCTTTGAATGCCTTTCCACGTGAGCTGTTCAGCACTCACATGCATTGCCATCAGTGTGAGGCCTGAACTGAGGAGATTTCAACACCATGTTCTTAAAGCCTACTACCTGTGAGCTAAATTATTTTGTTTACAAAGTATCCAGCCTTCAGCTATTTTGTTGTAGTAAAATAAAATAATCTAGGAGACCCACCTGAGAGTAAGTTGTCAATATACTGTGAGTTTTCAATCTATGCCATAGAATGTCCCCCCCTTGGATCCTACATTAATTTGTACATTAATCTGTGCATGTTCTATTCTGATGGGTTTATTTCATGTTTGTTGTCTTTTGTGTTTTCTCCATTTTATCATATATACACTTTTATCATATACACATTTCTATCTAGTCACATTTTTAGCTATATCATGTTTCTTTCAGGTATATTGGGAAGAGTCAGGCACAGCAGTGGGCACTGCTTTACTTCAATACAAAGAATCATTCCACTAATGAGTTATTTACTATGAAAGAATTTTCTAAATGTAATTTGGTTAGTGTTTTTATTTGCATCCTAATTGGTAGTGATCTAGTTTTTAGAATAGTCAAATATCTGTATTTTTTTTCTGATAATAAACATGAGTATTGATATCACCCTGGGGAACTGTTCAGCAGAAGGAAAAGAGCACTCTGTCTTTGAGTGATGTGGCAGAACAGGCCCTTTTGTCCTCTAATGGGAGAATAAAACTCCCACGGGGGTTTGGAGGGTGACTCCACAGTATGTATTAAAGATCCAAATGCACGCATCACATTGCTTCTCAGCTTTGTGATCAAGTGCTGTGTCAACCCTACTATATTTTTCTTGGCAATTCCAGCTTAGAAATTTGCCCCATGAGTAAAATTGAATAAATGTTCAAATTTGTGCCTTAATAAAAAGAAGCAATTATTTCCTACAAAGTGCACATTTCTCTGTCTCTGTCTCTCTCTGTCTCTCAGTTTATTTATTTACTTATTATATTTATTTATTTTTGTGTGTGCCATGTGTTTATTTTATGTGTATGGGGATTTTGCCTGCATGTACATGAGTACACCCATGTCGTGCAATGCTTGCAGAGGCAAGAAGTCACCTGATCTCTCCTGGAATTAGAGTAAGGACAATCATTAGCCACAATGTGGGTGCTGGCAACTGAACCCAGGTCCTCTGCAAGAGTAGCCAGTGCTCTTAAGTGCTGAGCCATCTTTCCTGCCCCAGATTTAATTAATTAATTTTTGAGACGGGGTCTCATTTAGCTCAGGCTGACTTTGCGCTCACTATGTAGCTGAAGATGAGCTTGGACTTGATCCTGCTGCCTGCACCTCACAAATACTAGAGTCACAGCTGTGGAGCAGTTTATACTGTCTGCCCTGGGGATCAAACCCAGGATGGGATGCATGGAAGGCAAACATTCTGCCAAGTGAGCTACAGAACCAGATCAAATGTGACTTCAAACTGTCTCTCTCTTCCATGTCACAGCTTCATCAACGGGGACAGGTATGCAGGCCCTAAACTGGGAGTCATGTGGTCTGTTGCTGGCTCAGCTCTTTGTCTTGAGAGCCTGTGGTTCTGGTTGCTTCACAGGGCTCACAGAACCTTCCCTTGAGTGAAAAACAGTTTGATTAGTTGACTGCCAGTGTCCCGTCCAGACCACCCCCTCCCCAGCACTGGGCACATCCAGTTATTAAATGTGGCTTGCTAATGCTTCCCTGCTTCTTCTGTCTGCTATATTTTGTGATACCCAGGATTAACTGAGGCCCTCACAGATGCTAGGGAGGAGTTCTGCCATTGAATTACATCCCTCACTCTTTCTAGAATATCACTCCCAGCAGAGTGACACTGAAAGCTCTTGAGTGGGGGTTCAAAGGGACACAGAGATGGATTGTTGGGAATGAAGTAGTTTATTAAAAGAGTTTTTATTTATTATTATTATTATTATTAAAATGTTTACTTACTGGGGCTGGAGAGATGGCTCATTAAGAGCATTGGCTCTCAGTCTTTATTTTTATTTTACATGTATGAGCATGTACGTGCACTTGTGTCATGCATTGCCCACAGATACCATAAGAGGGATTCAGAGCACCTGAAACTGGAGTAATGGATGGTTGTTAGCCACCATGTGGGTGTTGGGAACAGAATCTGGATCCTCTTCAAGAGCAGCCAATGCTCTTAAAGGCCGAGTCATCTCTCCAGCCCTGTAAAAGGGGTTTTTAATGTCAGGGTCAATCAGACTGATGGACACAGACAACAAACAGCACAGCGGGGGCTCTGAGGAAAGTTCAGACTTCAGTACAAGAGACAGAAAGAATGGTGGAGTCTAAAGAGAAATCTGCTTGCCTCTGTCTCCAGAGTGCAGGGATTAAAGGTGTGGCAGCATGCCCAGCTGTTATGAATATGTTTAAAGTCAGAAAGTCAGAAAGATTTGGAAGAGAACTCACTAACTCAATCCTCTAGAGACTGGGCCTGGGGTGGAGGGGAAAGTCAGGGTGGTGTCTGCTCTGTTCCTGCTCCTGGGCAGGTTTACACTGGGGTGCTGACCTCCTCCCCTCTGTCTCTCTCCAGGTTCTGGCTGAGTATCCCAGGCTGTTCTCAAATTCGGTAAGTATCCCAAGCTCTCCTGGATCTTACTATGCAGCACAGGCTGGCCTCAAACTCAAGATTCTCCCACCTCCATCTGCTGAGTGCTGGGATTATTTTCCTGTATTTGCAAGCATAGCTAACTAAAATGATATTTGGAGGTCATTTTTGTTTGTTGTTATTTGTGTGTGGTGCAGTGGACAGAACCCAGGGCCTGGGGCATATGACACTGTGCTTTGACAATTCCTATCTTTCTTCTTCCTCTTTTTTTTTTTTTTGTTGTCTTTTCAAGACAGGGTCTCCCTGTAGCCCTAGTTATCCTGGAATTTTCTCTGTAGACCAGGCTGCCCTTGAACTCACAAAGATCCACCTGCCTCTGCCTCCCAAGTGCTTGGATTAAAGGCATGCATTACCATGCCGGGCTTCCTATCTTTCTTTTTTGTTTTTCTTTGTTTAGAATTGATGTTTCCTATCTTTCTTATTGCTAAAAGTGACAAGAATTGATACTCAATTGATATTCCCTAATAGCAGTTGTTTAAATATTTCCCTGTAAACATAATGGTCCTTGTAAAATATCCAGGCCAGAGATGGAGCCGGGTATCCCAGCATTCAAGACGCTGAGATGGAGCCAGTGATCTCAGCACTCGAGATGCTGAGATGGAGCTGGTGATCCCAGCACTCAAGATGCTGAGATGGAGCTGGTGATCCCACGGCTCAAGATGCCAAGATAGAGCTGGTGATCCCAGGGCTCAAGATGCTGAGTTGGAGCTGGTGATCCCAGAACTTTTGGGAGAGAAAAAAAAATAAAAGAAAAAAAAAAAAAAAAAAAAAATAAAAAAAAAAATAACCAAAACAGTTAACTTCTACATCAAAAATGTTTAAAAAAAAAGACTTGAGAAAAAGATATAAGATAGGACTTAACATGTAAGACAGAATGCATGAGCAGGGGGGTTGGGGCATGGATGGGGGAATGGGCATAAACTTGATTAAGAAATATTGTATGAAATGCACAAAAGCTCAATAAAAAAATTAAGGAAAAAACCCAGGCCATAGAGAAATTCCCAAGGTTGACACATCCTTAGGCTACAGTAATATTATATTTATTTTTAAATGTATTTATGTATTTATTTATTTATTTATTTATTTTTGAGACAGGGTCTACATATAGCCCCATCTGGCCTGGAATTCACTCTGTAGACCAGGCTGGCCTTGAACTCACAGAGATCTACCTGCCTTTGCCTCCTGAGTGCTAGGATTAAAGGGGAGAGCCATCGTGCCCGGCTTAAAGAGGGTTCTTAGCTGCCATGTGGGTGCTGAGAATTGAACCTAAGTCCTCTGCAGGAGAGTTGGAGCTCTTAACTGCTGAGCTATCTCTCCAGCCCTACAGTAACATTATATTAGTTGCGAAATACATATCCTTGTATTTACAGACAAATGTCCCAGACACCACCCCAAAATAAAAAGAAGCTTCTTATAGCAAGGTGTGGTGTTGCATGCCTTTAATCCCAGCACTTGGGAAGAAGAGACAGGCAGATTTTTGTGAGTTCCGGGATATCTGGGGCTACAGGGACACCCTGTCTCAAAAAACAAAAAACAAAAACAACAAAACAAAACAAAACAAAACTCCAGGCATGTGCTTTGAGTTTCCACTAGATGGCGAGCAAATCCTACAGCTTGGAGGTGACTTCGTGACTTGAGCTCCCCAGCTGGCATCTGAAGCTCTAATATCTGGGTCAAGGATGATTAAACAGAAGACAAGCATGGAAGCCAAGTCCTATCCTAGGTCTGTGTCCTGGCTCTCCTCCCCCCATCAGAAATAAAGGTGAAATGGCAGGATAGAAAATGTGTGGATTTGTCAGGTGAGAAGGAAAAGATGCACTTATTGAGTTAGTATATAGCAAGCTGTAAATGAACATCGTCTCATTAGGACTTACAGCAATCAGCCTTCATGGTTGTAACTTAGGGGAAAGAAATATTTTGTGTGAAGCTGGGTGTGGTGGAGTATGTCTTTGGTTCCTAGCACTAAGGAGGCAGAGGCAGGCAGATATTTGTGAGTTCCAGGTCAGCCTAGTCTACATAGTTCCAGGCCAGTTAGTGCTACATAGAAAATGCAAACAGAAAGTAAATTGAAGGGAAGCAACATACATCTCTCAATAATAACCTTAATGGTTATTAAGAGACACAGACTGGGAGAATGGATTAAGAAGTTGAATCCATCTTTTTTGTTACCTACAAGAAATCCATCTTACCTTCAAGGACAGGCACAACCTTAAGGTGAAAGGATGGAAAAAAATGTATTCCAAGCAAATGGTACCAAAAACAAGCAAGAGTTGCTATTCTAATATCAGACAAAATATACTTCGAATTAGAACCAATCAGAAGAGATGAAGAGGGTCACTATATCCTTATCAAAGGAACAATTAACCATGAAGATTTCATAAACATAAATATAAACACGCCAAGCACTGGTGCATCAAGCTTCCAAAATACAATTCTACAGGACTTCAAGGCATAGATTAATCCCAGCACACTAACAGTGGGAGACTTCACTACCCCATTGGACAGGTCAACTGGACAATGAATAAACAGAGAGATATCTGAACTGAACAATAAATTATACCAAATGGACCTAACAGACATCTACTGAATATTCCATGCAAACATCAAAGAATATACTTTGTACTTGTTACCCCATGGAACATTCTCCAAAATTGACCATATATTGGGACACAGAGCAAACCTCAACACCTACAAAATATTGAAATAATTCCATGCGTTCGATCATATCACACTGTAATAATGCTTAATATCAATGGGAGAAAGAACTCTACTATCCACAAGAACTCATAGAGACTAAACAACACACTCCTGAACAACGAATGGATCAAAGAAGAAATAAAGAAATAAAAGTATTCCTGGCACTAAACAAAAAGGATACAACACAACAAAACTTACAGGACACTTTAAAAGCAGTCATAACAGGGAAATTTATAGCCCTAAGTGTCTACATTAAGAAAACAGAAAGAGCACAAATAAATGACCTAACACTGCAACTAAAACACTTGAGAGACAACGAATGAATCCTAAACCCAACAGATGGGGGGGAGAAGGGGCTGGGGCTGTTGGCACTGGCTACTCTGCCTCCTCTTCCTTGGCAGTGGTGAGAGCGGTGGCTGCTACCTTGTTACAGGTAAAGAAGCCAAAAATGGAGCAGAGCTCATCCAGGCTGACCATGAACTGTTCCTCCAGGCCTTTGAGAAACCTTTGAGATCTATAGATTTCTTTCAACACAGAATCTCATAGCAATAATATTTTTGCACAGAATTCTTTCTTACATATCTCATCGAAACTCCAGAACAAATATCACAAAGAAAACATTTAAAGTTGATGATCTATGGTCAAAAGTAGAGAAAACGAAAGGAGAGCGAGAATCTCCTAGTTTGTCTGCTCATTTGCAGCTTACATTTACTGGTTTCTTCCACAAAAATGATAAGCCATCACAAAACTGAGAAATGAGCAAAATCCTTTTACCCTGGAGGCCCTGCTTGTGAAAGTCTGTCCCCCAAAAAGAAAGGATGTAAGTTGTCTGATAAGGCAATTTCCCACAGGTAAAGAGCAGGTGCCTTTGAATCCTGACCCCAATCAAACAAAACCAAGAAATTTCCCATCTCTTGAAGTTTCCAGTAATGAATTCGAACCTAGTAACAGCCATATGGTGAAGTCTTACTCATTGCTGTTTAGAGTAACTAGTCCAGGAAGAAGAGAATTTAACGGAATGATTAATGGAGAAATCAATGAAAATATTGATGTCAGTGAAGAACTAGCCAGAAGAAAATAAAATCATGAAGATGGAGAAAAGACATTTGTTAGATAAATGACAGTGTTTGATAAAAACAGGCCCTTAAGGCTTTTAGATGGGGAATATGAAGTAGCCAAGCAGGAAATGGAAGAATGCCCAATAAGCAAGAAGAGAGCAACATGGGAGACTGTTCTGGATGGGAAGAGACTGCCTCCATTTGAAGCATTTTCTCAGGGACCTACACTGCAGTTCACTCTTCATTGGACAGGAGAAACCAATGATAAGTCCACAGCTCTGATTGCCAAGCCTTTTGCTACTAGAAATTCAGAGTCTTCATCAAGAAAACAAGCCTGGTTGAATTAAACCTGCACAGACTATTGCTGTTAAGGAAACATTGACTACAGATCTGCAAACAAGAAAAGAAAAAGATACTTCAAATGAAAACTGTCAGAAATGAAGAACATCAGTCCCTTTATGACAATGTCATAAGACAATAAGCTGAAGCAAGAGATGACCTGTGTTATCCTTGGTGGACTCTGAACTGCCATAAACTTTATAGTTTACTGAAGCGTCTTAAACTTTGCCATAGCAGGTTTATCTTCAATTATGTATAGGATCCAAAAGGTGGTAGAGTAGATGTGTCTATCAATGAGTGTTATGATAGCTCCTATGCACATCGCCAACCAGGATTTGGTTTTAGTAGAAATGGACCAGGAAAAAGATCACCTATCATGGGGCTGGAGAGGTGGCTCAGGGGTAAGAGCCACTTCTGTGGGGGAGTGTTGTATGAAAATGAATGAGAAAATGTTAACCCTTTTTGTTTTATCTTTGGAAGGATGTCTTTGTAATGTATTTCATGACTAGAATATACAGTTCTGATAATCTGACTCGAATTGTTTCAAGCATTTTGCCCTGTGTTATATGTTTTATGCACATATTTGCAGTTGAATTTTCTCCAACAGAAGTCAGTTTCCCTACTGGCATGTTAATAAGCTCCAATAAGTTTTTTTTATGTGTATGAGTGTACTGCCTGCATGCAGGTTGGTGCACCCATGTCATGCAAGAGGGCGTTGGATTCCCCTGGGACTGGAGTTAAAGACCGTTCTTAGCTGCCATGTGGGTGCTGGGAATCTACCTCGGATCCCCTCTAAGAGCAGCCAGTGCTCCCAACCACTGAGCCATCTCTCCAGCCCCAAGCTCCAATAAGTTTTTATTCCAACTCCAAGCACTGCGGTTGAAGAAAACATCACCTCAATTTTTATTATCCTTTAAAGATACTGCATTTTCATATTCTTTATTTATAAAGGATCAATGCTATTGTAAATAGTAGTATTTTTAATTGTTAAATTTCATTCCACCACCATCAGATGCAGTTCCCTATTTTGTTTAGTGAAGGAATATACGAGCTTCCTAATGGTGTCTTCAGAAGTTTATAAATGTAAGTACTGACTTGGTTGTTCTTTAAGATGTGTTTAACTGGGCTAGAGAGATAGCTTAGTGGTTAAGAGAGCCAACTGCTCTTGCAGAGGACCAGGGTTCGATCCCCAGCACCCACATGGTGGCTGAGAACCGTCCATAACTCCAATTCCAGGAGAACTCCAGTTCCAGGGGAATCCAACACCCTCTTCTGATCTCCGCGGCATTGCACGACACGGGTGCACAAACCTACATGCAGACAGTACATTCATACACATAGAAAATTTAAAAAAAACATATGTTTAACTGTGAGGCTATTTAACAAAACAGTGTGGATGTGATTTGTCATCCAGTGTTAAGTTCTTAGTTACTGTTTTTTTCTTGTAAAAAAATTAATACTGCTTAAATGCCTGTATATCTAATTGCTTGTGCTCCATAAACAGCCAGCCCATGAAAGGAAACAGCCTGAACTGATCTAATGACATTTACAGAGAAAGTAGACTGTTTTGTTTCTCACCCACTTGTGTCCCTTTTCCAAAGGCCAGGGAACAATCTGTGAAAGAGGGGGTGTGGTAGAATGTAAGGGCTGCAATTGGGGTGAATTATGAAACTACAGAAATATAGACGGGACTCTTATTTGATCAACATGACTGTACATACAAGCCCCTCCAGCTGGACAATGGGGGCCTCGGGCTGTATAAGTTTGGGCACAGCTGCTTGCAAATTGGTTTTACATGAAGGATGTTTGTATTCATTACTTATTACTTATTATTAAAAAAAGAAAATTATAAGAGAACATAAATGTGTATGTAGAAAATACTGCTATATAACCAGATAAATAACCCATATCCAAACATAATATTACCAACTTCCTATAAAATTTACTCAGGAGAGAACATTTTGCTTTGTAGCCTCAGGTCAGAGACCCTAAAGTAGAAAGGAATCCTATTCCTAATGTCATTAATGAATGGCTAATTAGAGACAAATATGCTAAATGGTAGGTTAAGTACAGATAAATCAGACCATAACATCTATGTATTTTGCATTTAATTGTTTTCATATTGAGCCTCTACATTCTTTTTTAAAATTTTTTAAAAAATATTTTATTTAATATTATTAGTTTTTGGTGCTGAAGTGAATGACCACTACTCAGATGAGTTCCCCCTTTCTCTGTGTGTAGATTTTTCAATGAGTAATTTAAACACTTTAGGGATGAACATTGCCATTCTTGGTTATTTGATAAAAATCTTATAAACTAAAAAAATAAAATTAGGAAAGAAGGAAACTGAAGCTTCCATTACAGACTCCTTGGCTGTGAGTGTCCTCACAAGGAGTTCCTTAGATCTCATTTTCCTCTGGGTAGTGGGCTTTGAGCATTTCTCTTGGCCTTTAATTTGCTAAAGCTGTCCACATATGTAAAAAAAATAAATTATTTTAGGGGAGATGTAGGTGTAGAATTATTGCTTATGTAATTTCTTAAGCAGTTATGCTCTTGGTGAGCTAGCATTGTCTGCACAACCCCCCTCACCCCAAATAGTAATGAAATTACTTCTGTTAAGTAAACTTGTTTTTTTGTCAAGTAAACTTTTTTTTTTTTGTCTTTTCAAGACAGGGTCTCCCTTTAGTCCTAGCTGGCCTGGAGCTCACTCTGTAGACCAGGCTGGTTTGAACTCAGAGATCCACCTGCCTCTCCCTGCCCTGCCCCTCCCCCTCCCCAGTTTATGCATTCTGCCATACATGTCTTGCATCTTTCTCTCAGTGTTTCCAAGGATTTTTTTTCTTCAGAGGCTTGTTGTTTTGAGCAGAATTTAACTGTATCAGTCAGTTCTTTGACCCAGTCCTATGTTGTTGTTGTTCCCTCCTCTTTGTCTTACTCCAAATTATGCCTGTAGATATCAAAATTATGAACTTTGGGAATAAAGTGTATGTTAATTCTAAAATATGTTTTGGGGTTCACTTTTTTATACCCCTGATAACAGAATTTGAAGAAATCGTGTAAGATGATAAAGAATTTGAATGGTACAATAGATGTAAAAAAATTCATTTTAAAAAAGGACGTTTGTTTTTACATTAAATGTTTATTTGAAATAATGACAAAAACGAAAACCACAAGGAAGTTACAAATGTGCTTGGTGTTCCCTCTTTTGAGCTTCTGGCTTTCCAGAAAGTACTTATTTATTTTCAGACATACTAGGGATGTCAGGCTGGCTTTGAACTTACAGAAGTCTGCCTTCTTTTGCCTCTCAAGCTTTGGACTGAAGGTGCCTGCCACTATGGTGGTTTCTTTTTGATTTTTGATACTGTGTTTCACCATGCAGCCCAGACTGGCCTTGAACTCTAGATCCCCCTGCCTCAACCTTAGGAGTTAATGGTTCCCCATCCCTAGTGACATAACAGACATTCTGATGCTCTTCTCATCAATGCTGATCCTGCAGTTTTCACCAATTGTGGGTATAACAGGAGGGTCTCTCAGAAGGTATGGAAGTCCCCAGTATGCATGTTTTTATTCACTGTCCTAGACATCAGCTGCCCCCTTTACTTCCTCCTCACTATCTTTTCTTTTTGTTTCTTGTTATTTTGTGCTGCTGAGGATTCCTTCCAGGGTGTTGTGAATGTATGAGCAGAGCTGTTCCTCATAGAAACAGCCACAAATTGGTTGTACTTCTCACCAACTTCTGTCCATGTACGTCAATGGTTCTCTCTGTGTGTCTGTGGGAGGAGGCAGGGACAGGTACCTTTACCCATCACTGTGTCCTCCTGAGCTGTCCTGAATATATGGAAACCCTCTCCCAGATGGGCTCAGAAATGGCCCAGGATACTCCTGTGGTCCTCACTGAGCATCTGACACTCTCTTTGTGAGACAGGATCGTTTATGTTCCGCATTTGCCTGGAACTCCCTATTCTGACAGAGAAGGCCTTGAATTCCTGATTCCTTTCTTCACCTCTGGGATTAGAAACATGCATAATCATAAATAGCTCAAAACCAAATTCTGTCCTATTTTTATTTTCTTTTCCTTTTCTATATCTTCCCCAAATCTTAATTCTTTAACCTTGAGAAACAAGCAGGAATGTTCTGTGGATGACCTTGGGATGTGGGTATCCTTGGAGATAAGCTCAACATAGAATGGCCACTGAGGCTGAGCGACCCCAAAAGACAGCCTTTCAATTCGGGTCTGCAGAGTGGTTGTTAGACTTTCTAGTACAACTCGGAGGGACCTACTGTACCAATAAAAATGTCAGATACCATTCAGATTGAGGTGTCTGAGCTGACAAATGCTAGAGCACTCAGACATAACCCCGGTCCTACTCTGAAAGATTGCATCCCATAAGTCAGAGGGTCTCCGAAGGCATTTTCGAGTACCTGGGGAGAGAGAAAGCAGTTTAGTTTAGGAAGGATTTTCAGAGGTAGGCAGGAGATCATGACAACAAGGTATTAGAGGACAGTAAACTTGAACCTTAAAATAGAAATTCAAATTAGTAAATAAATCAACAAGTATGGAAATGAGACTCAGTGATTTTGGAGTGAATCCATTATAGGCCCTTGACCTTTACCCTAAGCTAATTTATTCTCTCTCATCATGTGGTGATGTGATTCAGTTAATACGTTTTTGTGGGTTTTTTTTTGGGGGGGGGAGGACAGGGTCTCCCTGTAGCCCCAGCTGTCCTGGAGCTCACTCTGTAGACCAGGCTGGCCTTGAACTCACCAGGATCCACCTGCCTCTGCCTCCCAAGAGCTAGGATTAAAGGTGTGTGCCACCTTGCCAGGTGATTCAGTTCATCTGTAAAAACAAAATACCCAGTAGGTGAGATTGGATCATAGGGTTCAGCCTAATTCCCTTTCATATGGGGATGTGATTCAATTTGTAAATGCAAATCAAGCAGGTGGAGTTTCAATCCTCAAATCAGCTGGCAGTTGGTGTTTAAAGTATAAAGATGAACACAACTACAGAGGAGCCAGAGAAGAGAGTCAGAGTGCTGGAGCTTAGAGTCCCAGGCAGGCCCTGCAGGAATTTGGAACCGTGCCATCAGTGTCCACACAAGGTAAGGATCTGGCCTCTATCAGGGCACCACATCACATGAAGGTTTGCTGGAGTCATCTGGAACATTATAGTCATGATTCCCTGTTAATTCTGACTTCTGTCTCTTTAGACGACCGGAGTGAAGTTGTTGGTTTGATTGTAAAGGCAGCTGTGCCTTCAGCTCCAATGTCTATCTTCTTTAGTTTCAGGTTTGGGAAGGCACTGGTAGGGTGCAGACCCATGCTGTGTTTTCCAGGCTGGCTAAGAACTGGCTGGGGTGCTTAGGCAGCCTAGAAACCAAGCTTTGTTAGTGCTACAATTACCTGCATTTGTCTCTGTGCTCTAGATATTATCAAATTAGTTATGTTTATGTTTTTGAAAGGGGTCTGTCTTCGTAGCACAGGGTAGACTTTAACTCCTGGCAATTTGTTGCTTTAGCCTCTCCAAAAGCTACAATTACAGATAGGTGTCACTCAGATATCTTGACTGGTATTTTAATATATTTCAGTTTGAAAATAATTTTTCTTTGCCCTTAGAGACATGGTCTTATGGTCCAAACCAGGATGATCTCAGACATGTAGGTATCTGTGTATCCCGCCCTTCTGAATGATGGAATTAAACCTGAACCCATACTAGCCGGGCGTGGTGGTGCACACCTTTAATCCTAGCACTTGGGAGGCAGAGGCAGGTGGATCCTTGTGAGTTCAAGGCCAGCCTGGTCTACAGAGGGAGTTCCAGGCCAGCTGGGCCACAGAGAGACCCTGTCTCGAAAAGACAAACAAAACAAAACAAAACAAAGAGGTTTATTTTAAAATTTCTTCCTTTATCATTTAGATTTCAAAGACAGTGTGTCATGTAGACCAGGTTGTCCTAGAACTGCATGTGTTAACTTGAAAGAAGTGAGCTTTCGGGGCTGGAGAGATGGCTCAGTGGTTAAGAGCAGTGACTGCTCTTGCAGAGGACCAGGGCTTGATCCCCAGCACCCACATGGCGGCTGAGAACCGTCTTTGACTCCAGTTCCAGGGGAACCTGACTCTCTCTTCTGACCACTGTGGCATTGCATGACATCTACATGTAGAGAGAACACTCATGCACATAAAACAATAATAATAAATTTCATTGATTGGAAAAAAAAGTGACTGACCATGTGTTTAATACCCATGTTTGTTTTGCTGTTAATGTTGTTTTCTTTCCTTATTTGTTTGGCTTTATGAAAAAATGATTTATAGATTAGATTTTACACATTATAATTTTTTTTGTCCTTAATTTTCTTCTTTTTGTCTTTTTTTTTTTTTTTTTTTTTGTAATTTTGAGACAGGGTCTCCTTTTAGTCCCAGCTGGCCTGGAGCTCACTGTGTAGACCAGGTTGGCCTTGAACTCACAGAGATCTGCCTGCCTCTGCCTCCCAATTGCTAGGCTTAAAGCGTGCACCACCACGCCCAGCTCTTTTTTTTTTTTTTTAATTTTTTTGAGACAGGGTCTCCTTGTAGCCCCAGACGGCCCTAAACTCACAGAGATTTGCCTGCCTCTAGTTCCCAAGTGCTGGGATTAAAGGCATATGCTACCATGCCTGGCTTTTGTCTTTAATTTTAAACTTTTGTTTTGTTTTTTGAAACAGGGTTTCATATACCCCAGAGCTTAAAGACATGATCTGTCTGGTTCTTCACATATTCCTTGACTCAATGTAGCTACTTCAGGCCACAGCCTCTTTGTAACTAAATTAGTTTTTACTCCCTCAAATTATACTTCATGGATTGCTGCTTGTGGATTTTTTGTCTTTTTGAGACAGGGTCTTCCTGTAGTCCCAGCTGGCCTGGAGCTTGCTATGTAGACTAGGCTGGCCTGGAACTCCCAGAGATCTGCTTGCCTCTGCCTTCCAAGCCCTGTGATTAAAGACGTGTTCCACCATGCCGAGCATTTTTTAAAGTATATCCTAAAACCAGAATTGAGGTCTGGGAAGAGAGGACTTATGAGGTTAGGACCACTGGTGAGTCATTTTATTTTAATTGAAGTTTTGTCCATTTCATATAATATTTCTCAGTCCAATTTAGTCCATTCCCCTTTCCATGCCCCCCACCCCACCTGAGTTCATGCATTCTGCCATATATGTCTTGTATCTTTTTCTGAGTCTTTTTAAAGTTTTCCTATGCAGAAGTGTATTGTTTGGGGGAGAAGTTTACTGTGTCAGTCAGTTCTTTGTTCCAGTACTTTTGTGTTGTTGTTTCCTGTAATTTGTGTGGCTCCAAATACATATCACACATATACCAATATTATGACATCTGAAAATAAACTGTATGTTAATTCCAAATCATATTTTGGAATTCCTTTTTTTTTCTACCAATGTTTTATTGAAGCTTGGTGCATTTCATATAAGATTACATTACAAATTTGAGCTGGAGGCATAGCTTGGCTGTTAAAGGCTCAGGCTAACAACCAAAAATATGAAAGTTTGGTTCCCAGGACTCACAAATCAAATCTAGACCCATGTCCCCTCCCTGTGCCCTACCCCACCAGAGCTCATGCATTCTGCCAAACATGTTTTTCATCTTTTTCTCAGTCTCTCTCAAAATTCTTGATGCAGAAGTTTACTGTTTGGAGCAGAAGTTCACTGTTTCAGTCAGTTCTTTGACCCAGTCTTTTCTGTTGTTGTTGTTGCTGTTATTCCTTCCAATATCCATCACTCCAAAATATGCACATATGCACACCACATATATCATAGGTTTTAGCAGCTTCAGCTTATGATTTTTTTAATTAGGCTGAAAGATGTCATGTTTGAAGTCTCCTCCTTGGCAAACCCAAGCCACCATCAGTCCTGCCCTTGTGTTCCACACAAGTTTATATTACTGTGGAGGACAGTAGCCAGTTCTCAACATCCACTGGATGATGATGATGATGATGATGATGATGATGACGATGATGGCTGACTGACTGACTACAGATGCACTGTGTAGTGGCTGCTCACAGGTCACAGTACGATGGTCCCAACCCCTTCCTGACTGCCTGCCAACTGCTCCCCTTGCCCAAGCTTGGCAGATAGGGGTCCCAGTACAACTTCTCCAATTAGATGGTAGAATCTAGGGCACAGGTAGGCAGTCCTGAGTGCTTTCTTTTCCATGGTTAAAGACAGAGTTGTTTTTCATGTGCCTGTTGTTTTTCATCTTCCTCCTTGGTAAGAAGGAACAAGTAATGAGATATTTTCTGATGGGAATCCTGCTTTAAGTCGTTGCTTAGCGAGTCCCCTGCTACGGCCACAATCGCTCCTGTGGCCACAGCCATGCTGAGGCCATCTTGGCTCCCATTTATTTTCTTTCCTGTTTGCAGATCCCTGAGTTCAGAATTTTGAGATTAACATAGAAGCATATAAAATCAGGGAAACAGTCACCCTGCATGACAAGGGTCCTCACTTGGTTAGGCACATGCACTCCATCTCAGGAAAGCTGGCCTGTCCTGGGCCGGAGCCTGGTTGACTTGGATGTGCTGCATTCCACTGCCACCTTTTACTCTTTTTCCCTTGCACTTCTTATTCTCATAGACAATGGTGCTGGAAAGCTTTAGTGTCAAATTGACACACCTGGGTTTAGGGAGCCTCAACTGGCGAATTGGCTCCATTGGACTGACCTGTGGCCAAGTCTGTGGAGTATTGTCTTGACTGTTGTGTTATGTGAGAGAGCCCAGCCCACTGTGTGTGGTACCACCCCAGGCAGGTTGTTGTGTACTGTATAAGAAGGCAGGCTGGGCATGGGCCAGGGGAGCAAGCCAGTAAGAAGCATTGCTCCATGGCCTGTGCTCCAGCTCCTGCCTCCAGGTTCCTGCTCTGAGTTCCGACCTTGGGCTCCCTGAATGATGAACTGTGACCTGGGAGCTATGAGCTGAATAAACCCTTTCCTCCCCATGTTGGTGTTGGTCAGAGTGTTTTGTCACAGCAATTGAAGAGAAACTAGAACAACCAAAGTTTATTTTCCAGTACCCATGTTAATTAGCTAAGAGCTGTGTAGCCGGGTCAATATGAGACTATGAATCTCCAGACTCCACCATAGATCTCCACAGCTGACCATGCCTGAACCAGATTCTGAACTTTAAAAAGAACAAGTAATGGTGACATTTTCTAGATTGTCCTCAGTCTTTCCCAGGAAGCATCTGGTGGTTGAGGTCATAATATGGATGGTTTGAGGTTATGATGTTTCCTTTGCTTTCATGAGGGATAATCATTACTTTTCCTATAAAAAGAATGATGCTTAGCTTTCAGGGGAATGGAAAGGAGCGATGCAGTAATTGGAATTTCATGGAACAATGTGAAACTGTGTCCCATGTTGTCAGACCCTTCCCAGACTGCCATTCTGGGAAGCTACGCCTTGTAGCGAACCAGATAGTGGAATATGGTAAACTGATGTCTCCACCATTGCTGTAACTCTGGTCTTAACTTGTTTTATGTGACAGAGAAGATGAAGGGCTTCCAGAAAATTATAAAATATGATGTCTGATTAATTCCCCAGGATCCTTCTCACCAAAGATCATCAGGATGAGCGACAAGGCTCCGCCCACACTCTTGAAGCTGGCAATGCAGAGCCTTCTGAGTGACGAGACCTTGGCCAACTCTGCTGTGAATATCTTGCCCACGGAGCTCTTCCCTCCACTGTTCATTGATGCCTTCACTGCCAGACGAACAAATGTTCTGAAAGCGATGGTGGTAGCCTGGCCCTTCCCCTGTCTCCCCGTGGGGGCCCTGATGAATACTCCCAACACTCAGACCTTGCAGGCTCTGCTAGATGGACTAGACATGTTGATTGCACAGAAGGTTCATCTTGGGTGAGGAAGACATAAAAAGTGTAAAAATGACTGAGGGACACTGGATCACTGGGAATAGACATTGGGTCATAGAACGTGAGCTCAGAGGTTTCTAACTGCATCATCTTGGAGAACAGCAGAAGCCTCACTGGCTGTTGATCTCTCATAGGAAAGGTCAGTGGGGTATGGAGGAGCACTCAGAATGGAGAGGCCTATAGTGGAAAAGCCTCTCCCTACTCTGCTACAAGGTACTAGATGTGGGATCAGGCAGAAATCAAGAACTGCATGGAGGGAAGCAAGACACCAAATTGCAGACACAGCTCAGACAGCAGCAAGCCCCTATTTAACATGCATTTGAACTTCAGCTCAGAGAGGAGCATAAGCATTTAACAAGACAGACCACAGCAAATGCAACAGCTGAGTTTAGAGATGAGTAAAAGCAGAGTATGTGTTTGGTCTTGATCTGTCTTCTGAGACTGCCGACTCTTTCCTACAGGAGGTGCAAGCTGCAAGTGGTTGATCTGCGGAATGTACACCATGACTTCTGGAACATATGGGCTGGAAGAGAGGGTGGTGGCTGCTCCCCAGAGGTGAGGAAGAAACAAAGAGTAGAGGACTTCCCTGGATCCTCACAGAGGCGGCCTTTGAAGGTGTTAGTGGACTTTTCCCTCAGGTTCTTTCTTAATCAATACCAAGAATACTTCTTGCAGTGGGCAGAGGAGAGGAAAAGTTGCCTGCAGCTGTGCTGTACCAAGATGCAGATTTGTTCATTGCCCATCCACACTATCAGTTGGGTCTTGAAGATTTGCCAGCCAGAATCCATTGAGGAGTTTGAATTTAGTACAGGCAGGATTCTGCTCAATGTGGCACATTTGGCAGTTCACCTGGGACAGTTGAGAAACCTTTGGAAACTCTCTCTTGCATGGATCTTCAATGATAGCTTTAGGGATGTAGATAGATATACAGTGATGGAGGAGAAGTGTGTCAGCATGTTCATTTCTCAGTTCTCTAAACTTGTCCATCTTCAGCATCTCTATATGAATGAAGTCTACTTTGCCCATGGCCACATCCAGCAGCTGCTCAGGTAAGCAAGGATGGGGAGCTACCCTGAGACCTGAGCAACATGTTTTTCTTTCATTAATGATACATGAGCACCAGGTGTCTGCCAGTCACTGTGGATTGTACAGGGAGAGAAGCATTGGAAAAGCTAATTATGTTCTTTTTTTTGTTTTTTAGAGGCAGGGTCTCCCTGTAGCACCAAACTGTCCTGGATCTCACTATGTAGACCAGGCTGACCTTGAACTCACAGAGATCTTCCTGCCTCTGCCTCTTATTTGTATTCTTTCATGAACAAAGTCTTACATGAACACTCATGAAACTGAAGACTGAATTCAGAGCATTTCCCATAAGGACCATTCTAGAAGACCAGATGAGTGAACCAGATCTAGGGAGATGCATTCTGATTTCCTTGTGCCTAGCAAAGAGAAGTGGAAGAGGAATAGAAACAGAGCACTAATGGAGGCAAGGACTTATACCTGCAGGGGCCCCAGATGAGTTCTGTGTCCAGCAGCAATAAAATCATGCTGTCCTTAACTTCCCATCTTCAAAAGATGGTTTGAATCTGATAGGGATCTATATAGATCAGTGTGGCACTGGTTGAGGGTCAAGGTTGGCATGAAGACTGAATTGGACACAGTAGATGCTGAGGGGATAAGGACCAGTGAGTTCCTGTGTTTGTCCCCCTGTGTGTACCAGGAGCCCTGATGTGGCCAGCACTGATGTCCTGATTGACAGTGCAGATAGGAGCTGTAGATCTGACCAGGGAGACAGATTCTGAGTGATGGTGAAAACCTCAGTGTAGGATATTGTGACCTGAGTGAACGGACTCCAATAGGTGGGATCCTAGGTTTTCACCTCCATCACATGGTCTAATTGATCTTAGCCAGGTTCACACCTGGACCTTGATATCTATCCCTTCAGCAATATTTTTCAACATTTTCCTGAACTAATGTCTTCATCTCTCCCTAGGTGCCTCAGAACCCCCTTGCAGACATTGTGCATTACTCACTGTCATATTTCACTATCAGACTTGAATCACCTGGCCCAGTGTCAGATCATCTCTCAGCTCAAACACCTGGACCTAAGTTGTGCAGAATTATTTAACTTAAGTCCTAGACCTCTCCAAGTTCTCCTAGAGAGAGTTGCATCCACTCTGCAGACATTGGAATTAAAGGACTGCAGGATGGAAGACTCTCAGCTCCGTGCCCTCCTGCCTGCCCTCAGTCAGTGCACCCAGCTCACCCAGGTCAACTTCTTTGACAATGGCTTCTCCATGGCCTCCCTGAAGGACCTTTTCTACCACATGGCTAGTCTAAGCCAGTTAAGCCTGGAACTGTACCCTGCTCCCCGGGAGTGCTATGATGACATGGGTGATGTCCTCCTAGACAGATTTGACCAACATTGTTCTGAGCTTATGGCCTCACTCAGGGACATAAGGCAGCCCAAGGTGGTGTTCTTTGCTTCAGATATCTGCATTGAATGTTGCACACGCTGTATCTTTGACCTTGAAACCAGACCTTGTGTCTGTTGGCAGTAATTGTACAGGGCAGGGCACCAGACCTCCAAGCAGCAACTATAGCCCGCAGGACAACAGATGACTCCAGTGATTCCTCTGAGGCTTTTAAGGACTGGAGGAGCCACATATTCCCCACTCAAGTGCTGGTTTCCATTCCCAGGGACAGACTGATTCAATTCTTGATCCCACCCAGCTCATCCTCATGGAGTTCTGGCTAGCCCAAGGAACTGATGACATCCAATGTGCATCTGAAGGAGAAGGACTAGTGATAGGCTGAAGCCTCATTCCCTCCAGTCCAGCAGCACTGACTGAGGGTTGCAGATCCATGGACACACTGTCCAGAGTGTGGGGTGGGGAAAGTCTTCATCTACTTCTGGCCTCAGATGAAAAGGGCAGACTTGGGGTCCTTGGCTTGTCTCAGCAGATAAATGCATTTGCCAAAATATTCTGACAACCAGAATTCATTTACTGAATTACTGGATCCCAGTATGGAAGGGGACAACTGACTCATGAAAGTTATCTGTAAGTAGCGGGAGGCGACCTGTGGCTGCATTGTTTTAAATTGCCTGCCTGTTGTTTGCATCTGACTCTGTGCCTAGGTGAGAATGGCTTTTGTCAACTCATGACCCACTTGTGACCCAAGCACATGATGTGGGATGAAACAATAGTAAGTGATGTATACAGCAGGCATGAGGCAGAGGTTTGGGATTGGCTGAGAGAGGTGATATCATTTTGTCTACATAAGGGTTGGACTGTAAACAATAAATTGAATGTCCATTACCACCTGATGAGAATTCCGGGTTTGTTTTCCTTGTTTATGTTTATGTAAATTAAGCCAATCAGGTTTGTGTTTGAGAGTTGAGTGCTAGTGGAAATTTGTGGGAGTTTAATAATCTGCTGAATAGTCCTTTAGTCATGCGTGGCAGACATCCACATGCTGTTCTTCCATTCTTGCATTTTCTGAGGCTGTCTCCTGCCTGCAGGCAGACAATCTCTTGGGTTAGCTCTGGCAAGGAGGAGGGAGGAGACCGTGGGAGAGTTACCCAATGGAATAGAAAGACAAGGAAAGATAGGACAGATATACGGACACGGACTCAGAGAAAGCCCGGGAGAATAGAGCCTCTCTTTATTCCTGCCAGCAGTGTGCTTATATACCAAAAGTTACTGTGCTCTGGGCAAGGAAGTGGGGGGGGGCAGTGGAAGGGAGAGGCGTGCCACCTTGGCTCTAATCAGGGGGCTGCAGAGCTCCTGTTTGTGCAACAGGTAACTAGAGGTGCGACATTTTGTTCAATGCCTCAAGGGAAGGGGCCATCCGGACCTCAAACTTTGCAGAGATAGGCGAAGCAAGAAAACATTGTAATATCCTGAGCCTTCCAGAGCTACAGATAACTCATGGAGGCAACTGAATGCCTACAGAAATATCAGATAACCCTCCTCAGAGGTCTTATGGGACAGGTCTTACCAGTTCTTGCCTTGAGCCATGCAAAGTTTCATTCCTAGAGAAATTTGGCTAATCCAGTGCCAGCGTGCGAAGTTCAGCTTTGGAGCCAACAGCAAGATGACTGGTGTGAGTGATGAATGTGTGCTGGCAGGAAGAGACTGAGGAGTGGTGATCAAGCCTCAGTCTGAGAGGTCCAGCAGTGGACTCAATAGGTCACTGTGTGGTATAGGTGTTAGGTGCTAACAGGTGGGCTAGAGAAAGGTTATAACCACTAGCCCCTAAGGTTAAAAGATACCCACGGGCAGCTGCCTTTTGTTCTTTTCCCCTTTTCCTTTAATCCAGCAGTTATGGTTTGCATCTCCTAGTGTGGGGGAAGGCAAGCCACATTGGTTGGGTCTCCAAGTGTGGGACAGTGCTAACTACAGTTATCCCCTAAACTCCACTTGAATACCATGGCAACACACACACACAAACACTGAGGCAGGTACTGATGATTGCAAACTGATTAGATTACTGGATTCTCAAGCTGTTGCATATTTAGAATTCCTGACATTAATTCCATGGCTTCATTCATGGTGGGCATAAGCTCCCCACTGAGTAAACCTAAGGCCTCAACCCAAACCACATAATCCACCAACTTTATCCTCTCCAATAGAGGTTACCAGCTATGCTAAACAGTCGGCCAGGAGCACAGTGGACTCTCAGGACTCTCAGGTTGGCTGGGAAGCCACAGGACTACACTCAGCACCCATAGGTGTGCCACAGGATCCAGGCGGGTCACCATGCCCTGCCATGTAATTGATGTGGGCCAGTGTGTGGGCCAAGGGAACCCCCCCACACACACATACACACAGAGCAGTTGTGCAGAGGATACAGTAAGCTGGTGGAGTTATGGTGCATGCAATCCGGTAGGCGCAGTGTTAGTGATCTTAGGTCCCACAGCCAACATAGAGGAAGTGAACGGCAGGAAGCACAGTGATTGAACAACCAATCATCTGTAATATTTGTGACTAGCACCAGAATCCAAACAAAAAAATTCACATGCCGAAGTCACAACGAAAAAATAAGAACATGAGGAAAGCCCATGATAAATCCACACCAAACTTGACCAGTACTATAGAAGATCCCTAGAATGAGATCCCCCTGTAAGGGAACCAAGACATAGACCTTAGAAGAACAGTCGTCTACATAGTCAATGAAATCTAAGTATATAAAGAACAAATAAGAGAAAGAAGGGGAGAAAATGAAAAACTCAGGAAGGATCTACAAGGGAACAATGATAAACTATGGAAAGAGCTAGAGGGGGAGAATGACAAACTCTGAAAAGAACTAGAGGAAGAGAAACACAAATTCTGATAAGAACTAGAGGAAGAGAAACAAACTGATAAGACTAGAGGGACAGAATGACAAACTCTGGAAGGAAGTGGAAACACTGAAAAGATCCCAGGCTGAAATGGAAAAAATTTCAGACCAGCAAAGCAAGGCACTACAAGTAGAGAATGATAAGCTACAAAAGGAGGTGGAAATATTAAAGAAATCATAGGATGAAATGCAAAAAGACATTGAACACTCTTCCAATCAACAGGAAAGGACAGGGGAAAGCCTCAGAAGCAGAATGGATGAAGCAGAAAATAGAATATCAGACCTGCAAGATAACACAGAACAACTGAAATGTTTAAGTGAAGATTATGAAAAATTAGAAAATGACAAGAATGGAATAATCAGGAAATGTGGGATACTATGAAAAGACCAAATCTCCACATCATAGGGATAGAGGAAAGAAAATAATCCCAAGACAACTGTGTTGATCAGATCTTCAACACATAATGGAAATTTTCCCAAACTGAGAAAAGACAAATCTATACAAATACAAGAAGCACATAGAACACCAAATAGACAAGACCAGAAAAGAAATTCCCCTTGCCATATCATAGTTAAAATGCTATATGCTTAAAACAAATACAAAATACTGAAAGCCAGAAGACAAAAACCATAAATTATATATAAGAGGAAATCCATCTGAATTACAGCTGACTTCTCAGTGCAAACTATGAAAGCCAGAAAAACACGGAGCAAAGTATTCCCAGTGCTGAATGACTTTAGATGCCAATCCAGATAACTATACCCAACAAAAATGTCAATTATAGTTGAAGGAGAAAGAAAAAATATTTCATGACATAAACAAAATGAAGGAATATAGGTAAAAAAACCCAACACTTCAAAAAATACTTGAAGCAATTCAAAGACTGAGAATGGAGCAACTATCTCCAAGCAACTAAAGAGAGAATCTAATAAAAGCATAACAGTGTAAATACAAACCTAGACCAAGAATGCAAACAAAGAATAAGTTGAAAGGATGCAACACACATCTCTCAATAATAATCTTAAATATTCATGGCTTAAACTCCCCAATCAAAAGACATAGACTGGGAGAATGGATTAAGGAAGAGAATCCATCTATATGTCATGTACAAGAAACCCATCTCACCCTCAAGGACAGACACCAACTTAAAGTGAAAGGATGGAAAGAAATATTCCAAGCAAATAGTACCAAAAAGCAAGCAGGAGTTGCTATTCTAATATCAGACAAAATAGACTTCAAAGTAAAACTAACCAGAAGAGACAAAGATGGCCACTCCATACTTATCAAAGGAACAATTAACCATGAAGATTTCACAATCATAAATATATACACACCAAACTCCAGTGCACCAAACTTTATAAACACAATTCTACAGGACTTCAAGACACAGACTGATCCCAGCACTCACATGGTTGGAGATATCAACACTCCACTGAGCACATTAGATTGGTCAACTGGACAAAGAATAAACATAGAGACATTGGAACTGAATAATACCATACACCAAATGAACCTCACAGATATCTACCAAATATTCCACCCAAACTCTGAGAATATACTGTCTACTCAGCATCTCATGGAACATTCTCCAAAATCGAACACATACTGGGACACAGAAAACAACTCTAAAAATACAAATTCATTTAAATAATCTCATGCAGTTTATCAGACCACAGTGCAATAAAGCTCAATATGAACACCACAATAAGCCTGACTAACTATAAGAACACATGGAGACTACACAACACAATCCTGAATAATGAATGGGTCAGGGAAGAAATAAATAATGAAATAAAAGTATTCTTGGAACTAAACAAAAGAGACAACACAACACAACAAAACTTGTGGGATACTTTAAATGCAGTATTAATAGGGAAATTTATAGCACTAAGTGTCCACATTAAAAAAACAAAAACAAAAACAGAGACTTGAGGGCACAGAGCTTAGATCTGGGATTTCCCAGGACCACCTGAAACACAGGTAGGAGCTGGGCACTTCAGCCATGTGTATTGTTGGATAATCCTATCTGGCCCATTGGATAATTCTCATTGGTTTGATTCAATCATCTTGTGTGGCTGTGAGGGTAGAGTCGTCCTGCTAGCTGGTATAAAATGTGGGTGTGCTGGATAGCTTTAGTGTCAACTTGACACACCTGGGTTGAGGGAGCCTCAGTTGGGGAATTGGCTCCATTGGATTGGCCTGTGGCCACATCTGTGGAGTATTGTGGGAGGGCCCAGCCCACAAGAGTGGTGCCACCCTGGGCAGGTTGTTGTGTACTGTATAAGAAGGCAGGCTGGGCATGAGCCAGGGAGCAAGCCAGTGAACAGGATTCCTCCATGGCCTGTTCTTCAGCTCCTGCCTCCAGGTTCCTGCCCCGAGTTCCTGCCTTGGGCTCCCTGAGTGATGAACTGTGACCCAGGAGATATAAGCTGAATAAACCCTTTCCTCCCCAAGTTGGTGTCGGTCAGAGTGTTTTGTCACAGCAATGGAAGACAAACCAGAACAGCGGGCTTGTTGACACTGTGAGACTTGAGTGCACAGAGCTTAGATCGGGGATTTTCCAGGACCACCTGAAGCACAGGTAGGAACTGAATTCTTCAGCCAGGTGGATTGTTGGACAATCCTATCTGGCCCATTGGATATTTCTCATTGGTTTGATTGAATTGTGTTTTATGGCTGTTGGGGTGGAGTGGTCCTGCTAGCTGGTATAAAAGGTGGGCTCTGTTGCACAGAGTTTAGATTGGGGATTTTCCAGGACTGCCCGAAGCACAGAGTACCAGGGCTTGGGCTAAGCAGGCATAAATCCCCACCCCCCCCACATCAACTGGAATTGCCGAGGGAGTGTTCTTTGGAGAACCTTCAGAACAGAAAGGGAAGAGTGAGTTAGAATTCCAATAGAAAGCTTAAAACTTAGACAAGTCAACACTCCATAAGCAAGGAGAAAAATCAATCAATCAATCAAACAACAAAGGCATCTGAGGGAGGCAAGCAATGCAAGCCTTCAACACAGTGAAAACGCATTTGGGATTCACATTGGAATATTGGCAAAGAGAAACCCACATGCCAGGGACATGAAGAAGGGACAACATGGGAAAGTGTAAGATAATTCCACACCAAACTCTACCAACCCTGTGGGAGGTTCCTACAGTGGGATCCCCCTAGGGATGGCCCAGGACACAGATCTTAGAGGAACAATGGTGGACATATTCCAAGAAATCAAAGACTATAAAGAACAAGTCAGAGAACTAAGGAGAGAGAATGAAAAACTCAAGAAGGAACTAGAGAGAGAGAATGACAAACTCTGGAAGGAAGTGTAAACACTGCAAAAATCTCATGTTGAAAAAGTAAAGGAAACCAACCAGCAAAGCAAAGAGCTAAAGGAAGAGATTGAGAAGCTCCAAAAGGAAGTGGAAATACTAAAGAAATCACAAGATGAAATGAAAAAGGAAATCAAACACTCATCCAATCAAGAGGAAATGAACAGAAAAAGTCTCAGAAGTAGAATGGAGGAAGCAGAACAAAGAATATCAGACATGGAAGATAACACAGAATAACTAAAAAGCTCAAATAAAGATTATGAAATATTTAAAAATACACAAAAGTGGAACAACCAGGAATTGTGGGACACTATGAAATGATCAAACCTCTGCATCATAGGCATAGAGGAAGGAGAAAAATCCCAAGAGAATGGTATTGATCAGAACTTCAACAGAATAATAGATGAAAATTTCCTTAAGTAAAAAAAGACAAACAATACAAATACAAGAAGCACATAGAACTCCAAACAAGATCAGAAAATAAACTCTCCATGCCATATCATTGTTAAAACACTAGATGCCCAAAACAAAGGCAAAATTCTGAAAGCCACAAAAGAAAAACAAGTTACATGAGGGGAATACTATCAGAATTACAACTGACTTTTCAGTGCAAACTATGAAAGCAAGAAGAACGTGGAGCAAAGCATTCCCAGTGTTAAAGGACAATAGATGCCAACCCAGGTTACTATACCCAGTAAAAATGTCGATTATAGTTGAAGGAGAGAGAAAAATCTTCCATGACATAAACAAGATGAAAGAATACATGTCCAGAAAACCAACCCTTCAGAGAATACTTGAAGCAATTCAAAGGACAGAAGAAAGGAGCAACTATCCCCAGGCACCTAGAAAGAGAAATCAATAAAAGCATAACTGCAGAAGTAGAAACCTAAATCAAAACCACAGATGGATAATAAGGCAAAAGGAAGCAACACAAACCTATCAGTCATAACCTTAAATATTAATGGACTAAATTCCCCAATCAAAAGACATAGACTGGGAGACTGGATTAGGAAACAGAATCCATCGATATGCTGTCTACAAGAAACACATCTTACCTTCAAGGACAGGCACCACCTTAAAGTGAAGGGATGGAAAAAAATATTCCAAGCAAATGGTACCAAAAAGAAAGCAGGTGTTGCTATTTTAATATCAGACAAAATAGACTTCAAAGTAAAAGAAATCAGAATAGACAGTAAGTTCACTACATTTTTATCAGAGGAAAAATTGACCATGAAGATTTCACAACCATGAATATATATGTACCAAACTCTGGAGCACCAAACTTTATAAAGACAATACTCCAGGACCTCAAGACACAATTAACCCCAGTACACTCATAGTAGGGGACTTCAATACCCCACTTAGCCCTTTGGACAACCGGATAAAGAACAAACAGCGACACATCTGAACTGAATAATACGATACACCAAATGGACCTCACAGACATCTACTGAATATTCCACCCTAATACCAGAGAACACAGTTTCTACTCAGCACCCCTTAGAAAATTCTCCAAAATAGACCACATACTGGGACACAAAAGAACCCTCCACAAATACAAAAAGATTGAAATAATTTCATGCATTCTATCAGACCACAACCCAATAAAGCTCATTATCAACACCAGGATAAGCCCTACTATTTACAAGAACACATCAAGACTAAACAACACATTCCTGAATAATGAATGGCTAAAGGAAGAGATAAAGAAAGAAAGAAAAGCATTCCCGGAACTGAATGACAATGATAATACAACCCAAAAAACCCTATGGGATACTTTAAAAGCAGTCCTATGAGAGACCACAACAGATGAACCCTAAATGCAACAGACAGGGAGAAATAACAAAAATCAGAGCATAAATCAATGAAATAGAAACCAAGAAAACAATACAAAAAAAAAATCAATGAATACAAATGTTTGTTCTTTGAGAGAATAAGCAAGATAGACAGACCTCTAGCCCAGTTAACAAAAAGAAAGAAGGAACAACTCCAAATCAATAGAATCTGTGATGAAAGGGGAAATATCACAACAGACAATGAAAAGATCCAGACAATCATATGGGAATACTTCAAGAACCTAAACTCTAGTAAGTTTGAAAACCTAGGAGAAATGGATGAGTAACTGAAATCCTGGGAATTACCAAAGCTCAACCAAGAAGAGATTGACAGCTTAAACAGACCCATAATATATGAAGAAATTGAAGATGTAGTAAGAAACCTCCCAACTAAAAAAAAGCCCAGGCCCAGATGGTTTCATGGCAGAATTCTATAAAACATTTCAAAAAGAATTACAACCATTATTACTCAAATTGTTTAGAAGGATACAAACAGAGAGAATTCTCCCAAATTCCTTCTATGAAGCCACCATCACTCTAATACCAAAACCAGGCAAAGATACAACCAAAAAGGAGGAACTATAGACCCATCTCATTAATGAACACAGATGCAAAAATTCTCAACAAAATACTTGCAAACAGCATAGAGACCCTCATCAAGAAGATCATGAGGGTCTCTATGCTGTTTGCAAGTTGGATTCATACCAGAGATGCAGGGATGGTTCAACCTATGAAAATCAATAAATATCATCAAACATACAAATGGACTGAAAGACAATCATGAGGGTCTCTATGCTGTTTGCAAGTTGGATTCATACCAGAGATGCAGGGATGGTTCAACCTATGAAAATCAATAAATATCATCAAACATACAAATGGACTGAAAGACAAAAACCACACCATCATCTCAATTGACACGGAAAAAGCCTTTGACAAAATCCAGCATTCTTTCATGCTTAAAGTCTTGGAAGGGAAATTGGATTGGAGTGTTCATTCCTCAGTGTAATCAAAAGCGTATACAGGATACCCACAGCCAATATCAATCCTAAATGGGGAAATGAACAGAAGCATTCCCTTTAAAGGTACAAACTCGGCAAGGCTGCCCCCTGTCACCCACTCCTCTTCAATGTATTGCTTGAAACACTTGCTAGGGAATAAGGCAGAAGGGAAATTAAAGGAGTATAATGAAAAAGAGGAAGTAAGCTATCCCTTTTTGCTGATGATATGATGTTTACTTAATGGATGCTAAAAACACCACCAGAGAAACTCTAGAAATGATTAAATACGTCAGTAAAGTGGCAGGATACAAAAATTAACTCTAGAAAAATCAGTAGCCTTTCTGTTTACACCCAACAACAAGCTAATGAAGAAGGAATACAAAGGAGAACCTTCCACTCACAGTAGCCTCAAAACAATAAAAAAAACTAAAGGAAAAACGCAACCAAAGACACCAAAGATCTCTATAACAAAAAATTTTAAACCCGAAGAAGGAAATGAAGAAGACATCAGAAGATGGAAAAACCTCCCATGCTCATGATGGGAAAATAACATAGTAAAAAATGTCCATTCTACCAAAAATTTTGTTACAGTTTTAATGCAATCCCAATTAAGATCTCTCCACAAGAAGTTTCTTCACAGACTTGGAAGAAAAAAGTCCTTGATTTCATTTGGAAAAACAAAAAGACCCAAATAACCAAATCCCTGAATGAAAAGAGCAATAAAGGGGGAATCTCTAAACCAGAATTCAAACTATACTACGGGTAAATAGTCATAAAAACAGCTGGTACTGGCAAAACCAACCTGTTGACAATGGACAAAAACTGAAGAAATCCAAACTGAGCACATAAAGTTTCCAAAGCCACATTATATTTGATAAAGGGGCCAGAAGACACAATGGAGGAAAGACAACATCTTCGGCAAGTGGTGTTGGCAAAACTGGATCACCACTTATAGAAGAATAAAATTCCCCTACCTCTCGCCCTGTACAAAAGTCAACTCCAATGTCATCAAAGACCTCAAAAAACCAACAAATCTGAAGGTATAGAAGAACAAAAGTGAGAGACCTATAAGAACATAGGTTAGGAGTAAAGACATTCCTAAATTTTTAGAAAAATTTTAATCCCTAAATTTTCTGAGAAAAGAATTAAAGGTCAACAATTGACAAAAATGGGACTCATTAAACTCAACAAGCTTCTGTACATCAAAAGAAACAATCAAGGAATGGAAGAGAAACCACAGAGTGGGAAGGAAAACCTTCACTTGCAGATACAGAAAACCATGAACTTCCAGAATATATAAACTACATCAAAACAAAAGAAGAAAAGAAACAAATGAACACACTCAAAAGTTGGAGCAAACAGCTGAACAGAGAATTTCACAAAGTGAGGAATTCAGAGGATGGCTGAGAAAAACACTTTAAAAACTGCATGAATGATTCTAATCTTTATGGAAATTCCAATTAAAACCAACTTTAAGAATATCATCTCACTCCAATAAGCCCTGGCCAGGATCAAGAAAACAAAATGATACCAAAGTGCTGGAGAGGTTGTGTGGAAGGGGGAACACTCAATCCATTGCTGGTGGAAATGAAAACTTGTAACAGACATCCAATGGAAAGCAGTGCAGAGAAACCCTTGGAAGACTTGGAATTGAACACTGAACCCAGCCAACCACTCCTAGGCATTGTACCCACAAGACTCATCTTACTGCAAGAATACGTGCAACATTCCATGTTTATTGCAGCTCTCATTACAATAGCAAGGACTGGAAGCAAACCAAGTGTCTCTCAACTGATGAGTTGATAGGGAAAACGTGTACATCTACACAATGGAGTTCTATTGCAGAAGTAAAGAAAGATACACCAAATGAAATTTGAAGGTAAAAGGATGGAGCTAGAACATATCATGCTGAGTGAAGTAACACGGTCCCAAGAAAAACATAAAGGATGAATTGTATCCCCCATCTGGGGATGGTAGCACCAGTTACCTAATTGTATGGCAAACTGAGCAACATTAATTTGATCTGAAAACAATTGTGCTCTTATGTTATAGAATCCCTTAAAAATAAACAAATAAAAAAAGGGAAAAAACCAGAAAGAGAACAAATAAATGAATTAACACTACAGCTAACAACACTTGAGAAACAACAACAAATAAAAAAAAAAAAAAAAAAAAAAAAAAAAGAAATAAACAAAAATCAGAGCAGATTCAATGAAATTGGAAAAAAGAAAACAATACAAAAAAATAATGAATCCAATGTTAGTTCTTTGAAAGAATAAACAGGATAGACAGACCTCTAGCCCAGTTAACCAAAAGAAGGAAAGAGCTATTCCAAATTAATAGTATTCATGATGAAATAGGAAACATCACAACAGATAAAGAAAAGATTCAGACCATCATATAAGAATACTTAAAAGACTATACTCACTAAGTTTGAAAACCTAAGAGAAATGGATGAATATCTGAAATCCTGGTAACCAACAAAGCTTAACTAAGAAGAGATTGACAGTTTAAACAGTCCCATACCATCTGAGGAGATTGAAGATGTAATACCCCCCCCAACTAAAAAAAGCCCAGGCCCAGATGGTTTCACTGAAGAATTCTATAAAACATTTACAGAGGTCTTATGACCATTACTACTCAAACAATTCAGAAGCATATACACAGAGGGCAATCTCCCAGAAGAAGCCAGCATCACTCTAATATCAAAACCAGGCAATGATACAATCAAAAAAGAAAACTATAGACCCATCTCACTAATGAACACAGATGCAAAAATTCTAGACAAAATATTTGCAAATCACATACAGACTCACATCCAAAAGAACATCCATCATGACCATGTTGGATTCATACCAAAGATGCAGGGATGGTTCAACATATATAAATCAAAAACTATCATAAAACACATAAATGGACTGAAAGACAAAAACCACACAATCATCTCATTTGATGCAGAGAAAGCCTTTGACAAGATCCCTTCATCTTTAAAGTTCTAGAGGGAACTGGACTGAAGGGAACTTTCCTCAATGTAATCAAGGCCATATACAACAAACCCACAGCCAACATCATCTTAAATGGAGAAAAATTACAACCATTCCCCTTAAATGTGGGAACCCAGCAAGGCTGCCCCTTATTGCCACTCCTCTTTAATATAGTGCTTGAAAAGCTTGCTAGGGAAATAAGGCAAGAAAAGGAAATTAGAGGAGTACTAACTGGAAAAGAGGAAGTCAAACTATACCTGTTTTCAGATGATATGATAGTTTACCTGAGGGATGCTAAAAACTCTACCAGAAAACTCCTAGAAATGATAAAGAGTTTCAGTAAAGTGGCAGGATATAAAATTAACCTAGGAAGATCAGTAGCCTTTCTTTACACCAACAACAAGCAACTGAAGAAGGAATAGAAGGAGACCTTTCTACTTGCAATAGCCTTACAAAGAAAACCTTGGAGACAAACTTAACCAAAGAAACCAAAGTTCTCTACAACAAAAATTTCAAACCCTTGAAGAAGGAGATTGAAGAAGAAATCAAAAATTGAGAAATCTCCCATGCTCATGGATTGGAAAAATTAATGTAGTAAAAATGTCCATTCTACCCAAATTAATATATACATTCATTGCAATCCCAATTAAAATCCCCACAAACTTCTTCACAGACTTGGAAAAATGTAATGCCGGGGTGATCACCTTACTGGACTTCAAGCTACGCTACAAGGATATAGTCATAAAGATAGCCTGGTACTGGCACAAAAACAGACCTATTGACCATTGGAACAAAATTGAACATCCAAACTTGAGCTCATACAATTTCAGCCACCTTACATTTGATAAAGGAGCCAAAAAAAAATCAGTGGAGGAAAAATAACATTTTCAGCAAATGGTACTGGCAAAACTGGATCACCATATGTAGAAGAACAAAATCAAGCCCCTACCTCTCACCTTGTACAAAAATCAACTCCAAATGGATCAAAGACCTCAATGTGAATCCTGAAACTCTGAAGGTGATAGAAGGAAAATTGGCAGCAACCTATAAGATATAGGTGTAGGAAAAGACTTTCTTTTTTTGTTTTTTTAGGTTCTTAACCTCAGCCTTTAACGGCTGTACTATCTCTCCAGCCCATGGATGGAGAAGACTTTCTAAATCAAACAGCAGCTGCACAGGAAATAAGGTCGACAATTGATAACTGGGACCTCATCAAACTCAAAAGCTTCTGTACAGAGAAAGAAACAATCAAGGAAATGAAGAGCAAACCCACAGAGTAGGAGGAAAACTTCACCTGTGATACAGATGATGGAGCATTAATTTCCAGAATATACAAACTCCTCAAAAAACAAAGAAGTAAGAAAACAAATGACTCACTCAAAAGATGGAGTAAAGAGCTAACAGAGACTTCAGTGAGGAAGTAAAGATGGCTGAACAACATCTCAAAAAGTGTTTGACATCATTAGTAATTAAAGAAATGCAAATTAAAACCACATTAAGATATTATCTCACTCCAATAAAACTGGCTAAGATCAAGAAAACAAATGACACCAAATGCTGGAGAGAGTGTGGGGAAAGGGAAACATTCATCCACTGCTGGTGGGAATGTAAACTCATACAACCACTATGGAAAGCAGTGTGGAGAACCCTTAAAAAACTCAAAATGAGCCTATCACATGACCCAACCACTCCTGGGTATCCACAAGACTCATCCTACTGCAAAGATACATGCACATCTATGTCTATTGCAGCCCTCTTCGGAATAGCAAGAAGCTGGAAGCAAACCAGGTGCCCCTCAAGTGACAAGTGGATAACAAAAATGTGGTATATCTATACAATGGAGTTCTATGCAGTGGTAAAGAAAGATGACATCATGAACTTTGCAGGTAAATGGGTGGAACTCAAAGCCATTATGCTAAGTGAAGTAACACAGTCTGAAAGAAACAAACGGGGAATGGTTTCCCTCATTTGTGGATGCTAGCACCAAATCCCCCAATCGAAAGACAAGATGAGCAATGTTACTCTTATATCTCTTCCTTTCTGAAAGCAACTGTAATGTTATAAGGTGAATCTCTTAATGAGCTCTAGAGTTAACTTACCACATACTTTCAGACATGGTCATTAATGTATATGGGTGAAAAGTATATACACATATTTTAGAGTAATACAAAATTAAAGGGGAAAAATGTGAACTCTTAAACATATATCAGAGTTAACATACAGTTTATTCCTGGAGGACATAATTCTTGTACATATATGATGTTTATACAAAGATATTTTGGAGCAATACAGTGGGGAGGAAACCACAACATAGGGACTGGGTCAAAGAACAGACTGACATAGTTAAATTCTGCCCAAAACAATGGACCTTTTGGAGAAAAATTTTAAAAAGACTGAAAGATGAAAGACATTTATGGCAGAATGTAAATTAAGACCACTTTAAGATATCATCTCACTCCAATAAGA